>OX424572.1:152125454-152365454 GCA_949152435.1 Gastracanthus pulcherrimus | reverse complement strand
GTAACAGTGCTCCCGCGTCAACCACATCTCAACAGCGTACGCGCGCGCAATAAGCCTACATGCAGCCGAGTGTAGACACAGCGCTCGCTTGCGTGTGTTAGAGTGTGTGTGCGTGCACGATAAGCCCCCATAGGTTTTTCGTTTATTTATTGAGTGTGCTTTCAGCTGTGTGAGTGTGCGCGTATAAGATTATCCTACAAGAGTGCCGTAGTGTGAGTGTGCGTGTCAATATAATAATATACGTGTGTGTCGAGAAACCACAAATTGTACATAGAGAGCACGATATAAAGATAATTTTGTCTAGGGGGCGAGTACGGGAGTGGAATCGCGCACAGCAGCCATATCGCGCGTACTTATTTACATATTGCAAAGCATGCGACGCTATGATGTATTTAAAAATTTTTGTAATATAATACAAATCTGTAATGTAACAGAATTATTGCACTTCAACAATATCATTAGGCATCTCTAACTTATAAAAAATATTCATTGAAAACAAAAAACTTCAATTTAGCTGAAAAGATGTGTCAAATCAGCATTTGTGACAATGTATTTTAACAAAAAATAATAATAATATTAAATCTCACGTCCCAAACCTCTGCATAAACTATTTATAAGAGATTCACCATAAGTATTGGAGGAGATTCCGCTGAACACTTTTACTCGGGAAGGTGAAAGTATTTATTTAACTGAAATATTACCTTTAACTCCATTATTCAATTAAAATTCATAACTATATCAAATCTCCGTTAATAATAATAAATTATTTATTTATAGGATATTTTATGTATAGGATTATTTATGTGTAACAAAAGAGCCCCCGCCGGATGCTCAAGAGCTCCACCAGGGTTCGGATGGGGGTTAGGTTTGAGATTATTATTAATAAAATAAATAGAAATGTTTTATCTTAACGAAATTATAATACGAGATTTATTGATCTGAAAAATCCAACAAAATATTTGCAACAAATTTAATAATCAATCTAATTAAACTAAATATGGTTAGATGCGGAAACCGTTCCTTGTCTGGCTTGATCACCGCGATCTCCTTTAATCTATAACATAAAGACAGGCGGAAACCAAAAAACACTAGTTAAATTACCTAATACTTATAACCTATTTACCGCGTACAGAATACATTAATCTAATTGCTTACAATATATATTTAACATCTGCACTCGTGGAGGCGCGTCTCCACGAGGCCGCTTCTAGAATTTACTAATAATCCGGGAGCGCCCGTCTTATTAGTGTTTTATCTTCGTCACACTGGAGTACCTTTCAAGGAGCACCATGGAAGGTTCTCCAGTGCACCAGACACGGGGGCACCCGTAAGTCTGGCCGGAGATTTCCCTACGCTAAAATACGGACTTTCGGACGAACGGGCGTGTGGCTGAAGAGTGCCTCAGCTCACAGCCCGGGTGCGATTTTCTTACCGGTTCATCTACCGGTAGACCTCGAGCGGGGTGCGCCTCGCTGCGTTATCCTCCAGTAGATGTACCAATACTTATCCGTCTGCACCTCAGGATACTGACCGAGGAGCGCCTCGAGTCAGAAGCCTGGAGATGCCGGCGTGAGTCGTGTACGCAGCCACAGACTCCTCTACTCGTAAGCGCGATCGAGCGTGCTGGGGCACCAACTCACTCGCTCAGCGCCCACGAGTAGACTGCCGATCTCCAACTACTGCAGGCTAGAGGTCCGCTTTTCGCTCTCTCTCCCCACCGCGCCGCGCTTCTCGGCGCTGCGAGAGCGCAGCCGGTCAGTGCTGGCTAGTACGCGTCGCCGGAGATTTCCCCCGCCGCGCGCCGTCCGAACGCTGTTCGTTCAGCGGCGGCTACTGCCTACCTTGCGCTAGCCGACCCACTTCCCTTCTCTCCGTCTCTCTTCCATTCACCATCCGTTCGCTTTGCGTTCGTATTGAACGCACAACGAATTTCCAGAGAATCGGTTTTATTTAACTTTAACTAATAATTACGACGAGGGGTACCTTCGTCGCATATGTATAGGAATAAATAACTACACATATACAAAATTTAAAGTTAACCTGCTCAGATAGGCTTATACTCTCTAAATTTTTTTTGAGTGTATTTTTACTCTTTCAGAGTGAATTCTCACTCCAAGCGTTCATGAAAGCACAGTAATTTATTTTGGAGTGGATCTTCACTTTTAGAAAGAGTGAATAATTAACTCTTTTGTAAAAGTGACTTTTTGTGAGAAAAATTATTCACGTTGTTTTAAGTTTTAAAAATGTTTTAATGAATGAATACAGTTTACTGGAAGTGCTGCAATTGAGAAATAAATTTAAAAAACACCAGAAAAAAGTGTTGGTTGGATTTGAACCCTGGTCGTTTAAGTTCTACGGCTGCCACTCTAGCACTAGACCACCGTTGCATCTGAATTTGTGTTCTCTGATTTTTTCTATGTTTTCGAATTCGTTGATAAACTTTTATTTAATACTAAAATCAGTTTAAGTCATAATACGAGGGTAGTTCAATAAGTCTTTAGAATGACCAACAGATGGCGCGCGAATCGCTCCAAATCATCTGTTTTCAGTCAGCACCACTCCCGACTAGATATATGGTGCAGTCACAGTCCACATCTTCTGAGTTTACGTGTTTTTATAACCAATTGAAAAAAAAAATTGCTTGTTAAGAAAAATGGAAAAAAACGAGTTCAGAGCGGTAATTAAACATTTTCATTTAAAGGGTTTAACTCCATATGAGATAAAAAATGAATTGGACTCAGTTCATGGCACATCTGCCCCTGCCTTAGCAACGGTTTATAACTGGGTAAATGAATTTAAGCGTGGTCGTACATCAATAAGTGACGAACCACGTTCAGGAAGGCCCGTAGAAGCAACTACTCCCGAAATCATCAATAAAATCCACGATATGGTGTTGAAGGATAGAAGATTAAAAGTGCGTGAGTTAGCTGAGGCCACAAGGATATCTATAGGTGCAGTTGTTTCAATTCTACATGTAAAATTAGGCATGAAAAAGTTATCGGCAAGATGGGTGCCGCGTTTGCTCTCAGCTGAGAATAAACGCAATAGAGTGGTCGCCTCTGAGGCTCTTTTGGCGCGCATAAGTCGGAATCCTGAGGAATTTTTTCGTCGATTTGTGACTGTGGATGAAACATGGATACACCACTACACTCCTGAGACAAAGGAACAATCCAAACAGTGGATTTCCACAGGCGAACCAGCTCCAAAGAAGGCAAAGACCGTAAAGTAGGCTGGTAAGGTTATGGCTACAGTTTTTTGGGATGCACGTGGAATTATACTTATTGACTACTTGGAAAAGGGTAAAACAATTACTGGTGAGTATTATGCATCATTATTAGAGCAGCTGAAAGAAGAAATTAAAAAAAAACGACCACATTTGGCGAGAAAAAAATTCTCTTTCATCACGACAACGCCCGAGTTCACACATGCTTCGTTTCAATGGCTAAAATTGAAGAACTAAAATTCGAATTGGTCGAACACCCACCGTATTCACCAGATTTAGCCCCCAGTGACTTTTTCTTATTTCCAAACTTGAAAAAATGGCTCGGTGGACAGAGATTTACGGACAACGAAGACGTCATTGCCTCTGTAAGTGCTTATTTTGAGGAACTTCCGAAAACGCACTTTTCTGAAGGATTAAAAAAACTTAAAAAGCGATTGACCAAGTGTATAGAGTTCCAAGGAGATTATGTTGAAAAATAAAAAAAAATTTACCTAAAAAAAATTGTTTTTATACTTTATTCTAAAGACTTATTGAACTACCCTCGTAACTTAGAGCTAATAAATAGTTGTTGTTAATAAAAGGATACAAAAATTATATTTTTATATTTTATATGCAATTCAGTACTATTATGGTAATTTTAATATTTGACAAAACAGTCTAATATTTTTTTACTACATTTTCTCAAATTATGCTTTTTTAAGAAAAGTTTAAGTTATTTTAAATACTAAAATTTTAAAAATTAATAAATTATTGCAAAACGACATTATAGGCCTTTACCAGAAATGTTCAGTTGATTTTTCAAGATGTATCATTAACTTTCTTAAAAATGAATCAAGAAATGTTAAGAGGATGTGAGTCGCCACACGCATTGCTTACCACAGAAAACATTTAAAACGGGTTTCCGGTTGCTAATAATACCGGAATCTTTTGAAATTGCCGAAACCAACGAATGCTAATACAATATACAAATTTGCAGAACATAGAAGGTCATTTTTATTTACAAAATTTGTTTAATCTCGAATAACTATTTAAAATAAAAAAAGTCTAATATGATTCCTGTAATAAATTCTATTTTTTTAAATGGTTCAATATTCCCTTGAATTTGTAAAAACTATATCTGGTTAAATTTTTAAGAGATTTTAAATAAAAGCTACTCTTTCACCTCGAGTTAAATTAATTAACCACATATAGTTGTGTATTTTTGAGCCCATTTTTTTGTACAATAATTAATAAAATTTCTTGAAAATTTAATTTAAGATTCCTTGTACAAATAATGCTTTAAAAGTAAAAAGTGGCTATTCGAAACTTTGATTGATTTATAGGTTTTATAATATAAATTTCACTCCAACCTAGTGTGAAAGTTAGAGTGAATTCTTAGTCACTCTCTAATTCAGAGTGGTAAAATCCACTTATTAGAATGGAGTGACCAAATTCAGTCTTTTAAAGTGAAAATTAGAACCCTCCTTCACTCTACATTTAGAGCAAAAAATTTCACTCCAAAAAATGTAGAGAGTACTCTATTTATTCATTCACTCTTGCACTTCTATATTATTTTACATACTATTATACGTTTAAAAATACATTACCATTATATTATATTTCTCTTCATATATTACGTGTAATCTATATCTATCTCTCTCTACCTATCTTATACACACGAAATTACAGTACAACTCTCGTCAACAGTGTTAGACTTTGCTCCACTCACGCACAAATTCACCCACGGTGCAGCGCACGCAAAGTCATTAAACTCGCCGCTCTATACTGCTTTCGCTCTCAACAACTTCCTCGCGCACTAGCACACTCGTATCGGCGCAGCGCACAGCAAAGTCCCTAGCAGCGCCACTCTCCTGCAACACAACACGCCGCTCGACACAATTCTCGGGAACCGGTTCGCCTCGCCCGTTTTATCCTGACACCACACGATTTTCTTTTCTTTTACGCTTCCTTTTTTTCTCTCCTCTCTCTCTGTCTCTCACTTACGCTCGCTCTCACTTACGCTCGCTCTCTCTCTCTCTCTCGCGCCTTGTACTACTCCCGCTCGCTCTTTCTCTCAATGATGACAAAGCTACACCTCGACGACGGACAATTACAACTTCTTCTTGAGCCCGTCCTAAAGATCGCTGTTAAATTATTCCGTCCGTCTTCTTCTCAGCCTCTCACCTTCGCCGATATGACGAAAATGATCGATTCCCCACGCACCGTGTCAACCCGATCTTTCTCCTCTTCTCTCCTCGTTGTGCACTACCCGATTGCTTATAATTCACGATGATTCTAATTTTCCCTTCTACTTTAAATTCCCCACGAAAACTTCGGAAGCGTGTGCACTGATCGGCCAACAAACAACGAGTCATACCGGTCGCTCTCTCCACCCGAGCATGTCGTCGCATCTCACCCGCAAGATTTAAAATCTCCCTAGTACAGCGCGCGCCACCGCGCTGATTTCACACACTGTTCGCTCTCTCATGTCTTCCGCTCGACCGTTGCCTTCGTGCTCGCGCCTCCACTCGTACACATATACAAGAGTACTCTCTCGCTCTCTCCCTCTTTTTCTTCCGGTAAGTCGAGGCACATCAACACCTCGCAATATTTTAACAACTTTCTGATTGTTTTTCACTCCGAGGAGTGATTCTCACGCCAAAAAAACTGCATGATTTGTACGTTTTTATGAGAATGAAGGAGAATTCCGCTAAACTGCGACCAACTTAACCTCAAAACGTCATCTTGAACGAGGAGTTGGAGAGTGTCATCGTACTACAGATGCATCTCTCTCGTGTTTACATCATTTATAGAGGGTCTGTAGTTTCGTTGTACTGAGCTCGATTGCTGTACATGAGAATCTTACCGGAGGAAGATGAGAAACGAGAGAGGCAGTAAAACATATTGTTTTCTTTGAGGTTAGTGTATCTGTTCGTCTCTCTCTTTCTCTCTCTCTCTCTCTCTCTCTCTCTCTCTCTCTCTCTCTCTCTCTCTATCTAAAAATTTTGCATTTTGCAATTGGCAACACTGTACGGTCGATTTTTTTGGCATTCACCACCAGGGCGCAGCACCATCGCCTTAAATCGATCGATAAAATTGACCTGCGAGTGTTTTAACTGCTCAATAGATGCCACTAACATCAGGCACGCCAAATTAAGCGCCAGTTTTTAAATGTATAATAAGAGTGGCTAATCCTTTTTCTTTACATTTACTGTATTATTTGCACTTCGGCTGTCACTGCAATATTTTTCAACAACAGTACGCCTGCTTAAACGCTCACTGTACCTAACCAGTATTAAATGTTAACGCTAAGTCCTCTAGTAATTTAATTATTTTAATTTGTTCATATTTCTGACCATACGCTGACTTTTTCAGTGATTTTCTGACTTGACATAAATATACTCTACTAATTTTGAGGCCTTGTTGGACTATACATAAACACTATACGTTTTTCCGACAATATGCTTTCTACATCTTGTGCTAAGTGTAAAAAGACAACTCGCAGAGAGGCCACCCTTCATCGATGCAAAACTTGTCTCAAATGCTATCATAATGTGTGTCACGGAATGATAGCGCTAAAAAATAATAAATTTTCATGTCAGGAATGCAAAAAAAAAGTATAAATAATAGCAAAACCAACCAAACCAAAAACATTAACTGTACTGTAGATAAGAGTCTGGCCTCAGCCAGCATAAGCACTGCAAATGATTCCGTGAATGATAAGAAATCCAATAATGACACAAAGATGGAACCACTCACCGCGTCCACCCCTACAATTAAACTATTAAAAACGACCACTGAAGAGCAGAGAATCGAGGATGTCGCCTCTACCACTCTAAATTGTTCGCGGTATTGTAATTTGTCATCGACCATGCTAGACTTATTTAACAACCAATTTGAGGTTCTTACAAAAACCATCAAGTCTTATCATTCTCTCGTAGTGAGGAAGTTCGATGAGGTCAGTAATATGTCAACAACCATACCAGCAACCGAAGGGTTGACTGATAAACTGACTTCTCGGGTTTTGTCACTCGAGAAGAAAATAGACGAGCAGACATCCAAGCTGGCGGATCTGCAGAAAGATAGTCTATTGTTATTGTAAGAAAATACACTTTTAAAACAACAAGTCCAACAAATGGTGACTAAAACTGATGGGATGGCCGATGGCATGAAGCTAATTTATAATTCAAATATTAATCAAAACGACAAGAAAAATGTGAATGACGACATCATCCGTGATGAACTTGACGCTAACGAGTCGCGTGTGTTTGTCTCCCTTAGAGATTTGCAAGTTGACTCCTCGGACCACGCGACTCCGAAAGAACCTGCTTTTAACAGAATTCGAAGGGGGAGTCATAAACCTAGTACACCAGGCTCACGTAATAAAAATGGCTCTGCGTCGAGTTATGTCCCGGCACTTGCTCGTGGAGGAAAGGGCTCTAGCCATGCAAAGAGAGAAGACAGTAGCGGTGTTGAGGGCACTGAGTTGATTGTCACGGGTATAGTCGACTGCTCTAGTGCTGAGACTGATCCTGTTGAGGTCGCATACGTGGTTCTCAGCACTGCTCTGCCTTTTCTCAGTAAAGATGATATAATTAATGTTAGGCAAATTGCTCACCCTACGATGAGAGGTAGATCCTTCACAGCAAATTCCGAGGGCTCCAATACTGCGTCATCCACTAAAGCAAACACACCGTCGCCTTTCATTGTCCGTCTCACGAGCGTAACCAAACAGAATGAAGTGGTGCGTGCAAAGGCGGCCATTACGCGCTTCAACACCAGCGATATCGACCCTTCGAGGTTAGGCGAGAAACTGGCCGAGAATCTCTGTCACACGAATATTTTTAATAATGAAGCTTTAAGCAAAGACACCTACAATGATTTCAAAAATTTAAAAGTTATTGCCAAGAATCTTGGTTTCAAATTCATGTGGCATAGACGCGCCAGGTTTCTCGCACGACGAGATGAGGGCATGCGAGCTCACTCGTTCGCTTCTGCTTCCGACCTTCGCACAATAGCTGACTCCTACAATAACAATAGTCCCAAAAGCAATAAGAACAACATTAATGATAATATTGAAAATGCTAGAGACGTACAATATTCACATAACACAGACACCAATAGCCATATCGAAAACAACAAGTGTGATAACAATGAGCAGCCAATTCTTCCTGAAAAATGTTGACTAGATGCAGTAAAAGCACGTGAAATGGAAGAGGAAGTGAATACGAGATCGGGTCTTTTCAATGCAAATTCGATTAGGCATTGCATTCAACAATTCCGACAACTTCTTAGCGAAAAATCATATCATCTATTCGGTGTGGCCGAAATGTGGCTGGATGATAAGAAAGTAGGCAGCGATCCCGTTCATATCAAAGGATACTCACTTGTGCGACAAGATAGAAACATAAATGAAGGGGGGTAGCACTGTACATTGGCGAGGAATACAGGGTCGAAGTGCTAGCTACATCAAATACAAATGGACCGGGCGAACCCGAAAAACTTAGCAAACCTAGTAAACCTGAAAATCTTAGCCAACTTGAAAAACCCAGTAAACCTCAAAAACACAGCAAATCTGTCAAACCTAGCAAACCTGAAAAACCTAATAAAGTGAGCGATTTACAGTTGCTGCGTAGTGCACAACGCTCACTTATGCTAACAACCATAAAAAACACTTAGGCTCGCACGCACAAGCAAGGAGACTTTGTAATACAACTATGTACCGGCGGTTATACGCGTAACAGACACAGCACCCCACACGTCACCAAATAGTAGATGATGGTGTAGTTGAGAGCGCAGCAATTACGGATCTATGAAGCTTGCCAAGACGATGACAGTCAGTGCGACGGTCAGGCGAAGTTTCGGAGACGATGGCAGAATGGCAGCCGGTGAGAAGAAGCCAAGAAAGTCGGCAAGCACCAGCCAAAAAGTCGACCTCCCGACTCAGGGATCCGAATCACGCAGCGAATGTTCAAAAAACAGGATGGCCTGTTTTCCTCTTAGAGAGAAGTTCGCAGTGTGAGAAAACAGGCAAATTTAAAAGAGAGAGATAGATAGATATAGATAGATATACGATTTATTTGTCAATTTTGGCAAAAATACATTACATAAAAATTGTTATTTTGTCATTACATTAAGTCTTTGATCACTATCACAGTTCGTCAGTGTATAAGTATAAAAATTGTTGCACAATTTTGTCATTATCTAATATCACAGTTTGTTTATATCACAGTTCCATAACAATTTCTGAAGTCTACTCATTCTTGCATACACGTACATCCATCACGTCACAATTTAAAAACAATTACAATTCAGCCGATACATACACTCATCACACACGCAGATATATTTACTCTTTATTAAAATGTACTCTTTATATTTTGTACATTACAACATTTTTCACGACTAAGAATACAGAACACGGGAGAACGGATAAATTAAAATAAAAAAATAAAAAGATACAATTAATAAATAAATAATTAAGTAAATAAATAAATAAATAAATAAATAGATAAATAAATAGATAAATAAATAAATAATTAAATAAATAAATTAAATAAATAAATAAATAAATAAATAAATAAATAAATAAATAAATAAATAAATAAATAAATAAATAAATAAATAAATAAATAAATAAATAAATAAATAAATAAATAAATAAATAAATAAATAAATAAATAAATAAATAAATAAATAAATAAATAAATAAATAAATAAATAAATAAATAAATAAATAAATAAATAAATAAATAAATAAATAAATAAATAAATAAATAAATAAATAAATAAATAAATAAATAAATAAATAAATAAATAAATAAATAAATAAATAAATAAATAAATAAATAAATAAATAAATAAATAAATAAATAAATAAATAAATAAATAAATAAATAAATAAATAAATAAATAAATAAATAAATAAATAAATAAATAAATAAATAAATAAATAAATAAATAAATAAATAAATAAATAAATAAATAAATAAATAAATAAATAAATAAATAAATAAATAAATAAATAAATAAATAAATAAATAAATAAATAAATAAATAAATAAATAAATAAATAAATAAATAAATAAATAAATAAATAAATAAATAAATAAATAAATAAATAAATAAATAAATAAATAAATAAATAAATAAATAAATAAATAAATAAATAAATAAATAAATAAATAAATAAATAAATAAATAAATAAATAAATAAATAAATAAATAAATAAATAAATAAATAAATAAATAAATAAATAAATAAATAAATAAATAAATAAATAAATAAATAAATAAATAAATAAATAAATAAATAAATAAATAAATAAATAAATAAATAAATAAATAAATAAATAAATAAATAAATAAATAAATAAATAAATAAATAAATAAATAAATAAATAAATAAATAAATAAATAAATAAATAAATAAATAAATAAATAAATAAATAAATAAATAAATAAATAAATAAATAAATAAATAAATAAATAAATAAATAAATAAATAAATAAATAAATAAATAAATAAATAAATAAATAAATAAATAAATAAATAAATAAATAAATAAATAAATAAATAAATAAATAAATAAATAAATAAATAAATAAATAAATAAATAAATAAATAAATAAATAAATAAATAAATAAATAAATAAATAAATAAATAAATAAATAAATAAATAAATAAATAAATAAATAAATAAATAAATAAATAAATAAATAAATAAATAAATAAATAAATAAATAAATAAATAAATAAATAAATAAATAAATAAATAAATAAATAAATAAATAAATAAATAAATAAATAAATAAATAAATAAATAAATAAATAAATAAATAAATAAATAAATAAATAAATAAATAAATAAATAAATAAATAAATAAATAAATAAATAAATAAATAAATAAATAAATAAATAAATAAATAAATAAATAAATAAATAAATAAATAAATAAATAAATAAATAAATAAATAAATAAATAAATAAATAAATAAATAAATAAATAAATAAATAAATAAATAAATAAATAAATAAATAAATAAATAAATAAATAAATAAATAAATAAATAAATAAATAAATAAATAAATAAATAAATAAATAATTAAATAAATAATTAAATAAATAAATAAACGAATAAATAAGTCAATAAATAAATAAATAACTACCCATGTATGTGAATTCTCCGTCATCATGAAAAAATGTCAACTTACTCACCGTGCAGTTGTCTGAGGTGCCTGCCTAACGCCGTTTTAAATTTACATAAGGACGGCAGATACCTCACACTGCAGGGGAGGGTGTTCCAGAATCGCGAACCTTGGGCTCTAAACGAATAGAGACCCTTATCAGTCCGCGAACCCGGAACCGAGAGCTCTTTCACACCGCTCCTACTGGAAGTCCTAGCTGTGTTTTTACCAAAGAGAGCCGCAAGGTACGGAGATTGTCCCATATTTATTGCCCTATACAATAATAACCCCGCAAAGTACGCTCTTCTTTCCTTTACTGTAAGCCAGCCAAGATATTTCCTGTGAGAAGTGATGTGCTCATCCCTTCTAACACCACATATGTATCTCACACATGAATTTTGAAGTCGTTGCAACTTCGTCTCGAGCTCGAGCTCTCGAGAGAGAGAGAGTTAGACGGCCGAGCCGCGACTCGTGAGGTTGGGCTAGGTCAAGGCCGGCCTTAGATACGCGCGAGTAGTTCCGCTTCGCTTCTCACACCGACGCACTTCCCGCGCGAAGACGGCCAACCTAGGCGCACGGACGAGACACGCGACGGCAAATACGCGAGCGAGCCTGCGATTACGGTCGAGGAAGCGATCAGGGCTAGCGACACCCCAGGATCGACGTCGAGCGAATAGCTACGAGGCCAGGGCAACTCATGTAAGTTCAGCTCTCCTTCTCTTTCGCAGGCGTACGAGCGAGACAACCTCCTGCTCTCTTGCTCCGCCGGCTTACACTACGCGAGACCGCGAGTTCCGCGTTAATTGTATTTAATTGTCCTGTGAATAAATCGGTGTTAAAGTTCGACTGAAACTTACGGCGTTTCTTTACTTAAAACTCTGTTCTCCTTTGGACTGCCGCCGCCTCCGCGGGCGCACTTTCGGTGTGGATGCTGCAGCTAGCCGAGTCCTCATATCTCAAATAAAAGCACGGCCGACGCCGTGCGAGCTGATTAGCAATCGCGAGAGAAATGTGGGCCTTGTTCTTGCGGACCGATTGTACGTACAGCGTTACGCTGTGCACGGCCCGCGCGGTCACGGAAACTCATAACTAAAACTATCACAAGATTTGAAATCAATAAGATTTTATAACGTTTTCTTGCTTTTTAAGTGCTATACTTTGCCATGGGTTTATTTATCGTTAAAAACTTTTCCTGAATTTTTTAAAATAAATTTTGTCTAATATAGGTGTGCGTAAAATTTATTTTTTAAACTCTTGTTTACATCACAAAATTATGCGCTTACTCCAATAACTTGTAAAGAAAATTTTTTGATTAAATATTTTCAAAATAAAAGAAGATTGTAAATCACTTTTTAGTTAATCAATATATTTTTTGTTTTCTTTTTCGATAAAATTTGTAAGGAATAAAATTCAATAATTAAAATTTGTGTTCAAAGTTAAAATGAGTTTGAATAAACTATTTTGAATAACTCAAATAATTACACTTAATTAACATTTTTAAGATTTTCTTAGTTACATATTATCATCTTATCTTAAATTTATTTATTAAAATGGTATGCATTATATATATTAAAAAATATTTTAAACAACAATACTTCTTCATAGTTTAAGCTTTACTTTTGTGTAAATATAAATTACTAAATTTCATTATATATAGTCGACATATTAAAAAGCAAAAGACTTGTCATTTTTATTTGTCCCCCAGTATTAAATAAAATAAATAATTTTATATTAGAACATTTTTTTTTAGTTTGAGGAAGCTAAGTGCCAATGAATTGTAGCGTTTTTTTTCGTAAAACAAACAAATAAAATTTCGAATTATTAATATTTTTAATGCATTGCGGCGGTGATATCGGTGTAAACTTAATACACGAGGGCAGGCCAAAAGAAATTTTTTTTATTCGATTCCGAGTAACAATAATCTTTTTCTATATATTGAAACAAGCCATTTGCTGCAAGGCAGAATTATAAAGATGACTTTTTCAATTAGCGCATTGCCATCGAAACTTCAGGTTCGGCGTTTTTCGATTTGTATAATAAAATCAGATATAAAAGTTCGTATGCGCAATCAAAATATATAAAAGTCATTCTTTTCAATTTATATGTCAAAACCAATCTTAAATTTCATTTCCAAACTCCAAATATGCTTTTTTAAATTTGTTTATGCTTATTTTTAATTAATCTTTTACTTTTTTCTGTGAAATGTGATGATAATGACGCAATAAAACTTAATTACTGACGGTATATTCACGTCAATTTTATTTTTCATGAACTTGACAATACAATAAACTATTATGCAAATTTTCAATTTAGAAAAAGATTGTAATTTTCTATATATTTTTTTTAAATTTTCTAATTTCTCATATTTTATTCGTTTTTGTTATTTTATTTTTCTAAATATATTATTTATAATAATTATTATTTTTGTATTCTTACATACTTTCGCCTATTATTTTTTGAGGATTTCGAACCGCATTTGGTTGTAATTATTTATTATTTATTGTTTATCCGAGGTCGAAGTTCAAGTGAACTTTGTAGATGTAATGTAATACCTATACGCATTAGACCTTGCCCATTTTAGACATTATGTATCCATTCCCCTCTCTTAGGAAACTGTAGTAGGTGAAGTACGTATGCATCATAACTGTCCCTACAGTTTCAAATGGAATCCGAACCACCGGAACCGCGGTAACAAACATGTGAAAAAATCATTTCTGAAAATTTCACATGCCTGGGATTTGAACGAGGGATCTCTTAGTTAGAAGTCCGAGTTACAAACCACACAGTTGCTGCGGTTTCTTAATAATTCATTAAGCAACAAGAGAATGAAGTCGAAGATTATTCCCAAGGCTGGATTTACTGCCGGAAGTAATCACGCGAAGGAATACTCGACTGTATTCCCGTGTTGCATATAGAACGTTATTCCCGACTTAACTGAGGCCACTTTATTGACTTAAAAAGAGAGACTTCCGGTAACAACTAGAATTTATTGAAAATATATATTAATATAGAGAAAAATAATTAAAAAAAATACATTTGCGGGGGAAAGGGGATTTAATAGTTATTTATACGTATTTTATCTTCGACCTTTATTGCACACAATCCAGCGTGTTCCTACATTAACTGAATCCTAACCAAGTCTACTGCCCAAATCTACTCTATACTATGCAGACAAACTTTAGAAAACACAGAAATTATTTAAAAGAAAGTTTTGCACGATATTTTGCCATAGAACAATTATTATAAAATTGGCAGAAAATTATTTCCGTATTTTTACAAAATGGTGGTTTTCTCAATTTATGGTTTTCCAATGTTCAACAAGTCTTATGAGCATAGGATTACAATTAATCCATCTGAAACTTTAAGGATATCTTATTCAACTTATTCGCATTAAACCATGAACTCCAATTTAAAAAAAAAAAAATTATTAAGAAAGTGTTACCGATAAATAGAGTTAAAAATGTGTTTTTTTAGGTTATTTTTAAAATGAAAATTCAATATAGTTTTATTTTTCTTTATAACTGTGCTTTTAAAAATTTGAAGTTCATAGTTTATTTTTTATTAAAAATTACTAGTTTTTTCTACATTTATGAAAATTTACGAAAATCTTTCTTTTTAAGTAACGAATATAACCACCAAATGAAAAATATGTTATTATGTAACTAGCAAATTTTTCAAATTTTATTATAGGATCACCTTAAGGAGGGTCTTTGGCTAGATATAGGGCATAAAATTACATGAAAAAAAAATTGTTCCAAAAAATTCGTGACGTCACAAGTGTAAATATTGTCAATTCAAAAAATATTTAGTTAAGGGGGTATCCCTATATAGATGGGCAAAAATAAACTGAAACTTTGCGAATTTTTTTTTAAAAAACTATACAAGATTTTTATTTGAAAATTTTTTGGTTTATTATTCAAACATTAAATATGCATTTCTTATTTTTTTTATTACATTATTTTGTTTATGCTAGTGAACTTTTTTTTTCTTCCTACAATTTTGTGTGCAGACTTGTCGTCGTTGTATCTCTCTGAAACATAAAAAAAAAGTTTTTTGTTATTATTAGGTCTAAATCTCGTCGACTAACCTAAATTAAAAGTATAAAAAAATTCCATAGCAAAATGGTAGACTTTTGAAAAAAAACTGTAATTTTTTTTTATTATTATTGCAAAATTGTGGTTAAATAAATTTTTATTTCAAAAATAAGTAGGTTCATCGACTAGATTATGAAATTACCTTCAAAATGGCGTTTTTTTTTGTGATAAGTTGAAAACTCGCCGAGAAACTGTGCACACAAAATTGTAGGAAGAAAAAAAAGTTCATGGTTCATCATTTTTTTATCACTAGCATAAACAAAATAATGTAATAAAAAAAATAAGAAATGCATATTTAATGTTTGAATAATAAACCAAAAAATTTTCAAATAAAAATCTTGTATAGTTTTTTCAAAAAAAATTCGCAAAGTTTCAGTTTATTTTTGCCCATCTATATAGGGATACCCCCTTAAGCCCCAATTTTCTTTTTTATTTCTTAACCATTATTAATGTTTTGAGGCTTATTTTTTCCTTAAACATTTCTCTACAAAGTTAATGAAAGAAAATTTTAAAACGTATCTAGCGAACGACCCTCCTTAATGGAACTTTTGATTGACTATTAGGTTGAAAATAATGGTTTCATTTAAACGTATAATTATGAATTGGTATAAGTTTATCTATGCAACCTTTGTAATCAAGCATACTTCGTAAATAAACAAAAAATAAAAAGTTCAATCATTTGGACTAGTGTACTTGGTATAGAACTCCCTAAAGTTATTAATCATGTCGGAAATTTATGTAAAATCGCAAGACACTATGACTAGAAATATAGAACATTGATCCTGTTGTATGAATGCGTATGTGTGAGCCGTATATGAATTTGTACGAACTTTTGGATGTTACTGTTGTTTACCTTATTCTGAGCATCTTATGTGAATTATATAAGCTATCTATTTTTCTGTAGAATTATATTAATAGATATTCTTAAAAACTAATATGTTATGGGCCCAGCGTTTCAATAAATAGTGAAGTGCAATGAAGGTTTCTATTTACCATAGAAAAATGTACTGGTGCACAATATATACAAAAACTAATCAAACGAAATTATGAGACATGGAAGCTTCAAATGAGAAGTGTGTTAGTGTACAATAATTTGTGGAGTTATGTTAGTGGAACCAACATGAAACCTACTGATCCAACGAAAACTGCAGAATGGGTGAAAGAAGTTGAAAATGTGCTCGCATTGCTTATACTCGGCGTGTGTAGCAAGGAGCTCGCGCATATAAGAAAAAGCGCGACTTCTAAGTCTGCGTGGGATGAGCTCGAAAAGGTTCATAAATCTAATGGACCTGTGAGTAAAACAGTGTTGTATCGAAAATTATATCGATCAAAGGAAAAGCTAGATTAAACAATGTCAAGATTATAGCTGAGTTGAAGAAGCGACTGATCATCTCGAAGATGCTGGAATAAAATTGCCCGATAAATTACTGTCCATGATGTTAATGGAAGGATTACCGGACGAGTATAACATTTTTTGTGTCGCTATCGAATCGCGAGTCAAAATTCCTGATATGGGATTTTTGAAAAGTAAATAAGTCGAAGAAGAATCTAGACACAATGATTCGAGAGTCATGGCGGCCGAAGGCCAAAGCGGTGCTACTCGCTGGCGGGACCGAAGCTGATAAAGAAGATTTTAATTATCAAGAAAGTGTACAAATCACAAAATGTGAACAATGATGCAAATAGATTTACTGGAAAATTGTATAAGTATGGTAAAACAGGATATCGCGCAACTGACAGTTAGTTTAAAAAAATAGAATGTAAGGGGATGTCGGAGCTAAAACCCCGTTTTTTCTTTTACTAATAACTTTTCAAATATAAAACGCAAAGAAATACCACTGTTAATTGCTTTCTCAAAGAGAGATCCTAATAAATCGAGTTTGAGAATATAATAATGGGCATTCGCATTAAATAAAGTAAAGCTAAAGTTAACTCACTAGATAATCTTAAAGCTTAATTAAAATAATTTTCACCATGTCTCTACACGAACAGGATGAGGGTCTATAAGAGTCTAAATCGGCACCCACCTTCCCATTCGTAAAAGAAAAAATTTCGTACTATAAGCTATGTAGGTCGCTGTAACTAGCTCAAAAATTATAGAAAAGCCCGGTAAAAAGTCAGGAAAATCGCGATTTAGCACTCAATAGGATTCAAATACCCGGAGAATAATGCACTCACTAATTCTACTATGTAAAACCTTTCTAGTAATGAGAAAAACACTGAAAGAATACCGTATCGACCCGCAACAGCACTGTTAGGTCACATGGCAGTTTTTTCTTCAAAGTTTTTATGGGGGCCGAATTCGCCTTTTAGGCACTCATCTTTTCTTATAGTCATTTTTCAATTAATATTGTTCATTAAAAAATAATTCACTACTGGTTTTTAGTAATAAATTTTATTGTTGAGGTCTATCAGAATAAAAAATTATTTCTAGATTTACTAAATTTACCAATTTTCGAAAAATACGCATTTAAAATTAAATTTTATTTCTTCCACTAAAATAGCGTTCAGGTAATTGCTAGATATATGAATTGAAAGAAAATGATGTCTATTTTAAGAGAACGTTCATATTTTTAATATATTTAACGTATAATAATACAAAAAAAAATTCTTGATTTTTAAAAACTTTGTAAAATTTATGTTTTTATTTTTATTTTACGTATTAAAGTACAAAAAATGTTTTTCGATTTTGAAATCTTTTTAAGTTACTATTTTTTATTATCCAAACAGCTCCAAAATATAATCAGTTCTAAGTTGAGCAATACTTCATAGGTCTGCAAATTTTCAGCTCATGATATGTTTCCCTTGAAGAGTTATCGTTCTACATATTCTTTTGTCACATACATACATACATACATACATCATACATACATACGTACATACTAACATACATACAAACAGACATAATGTAAAAACATGTTTTTCTCATTCAGGAATCTTGGGAATATAAAAAGTCATCAGAATCTCTGATAAAAAAATTTTCATCGTCACAAAGCTTTCTATTTAAGAAAGCAAAACTCGAACAAGGGCCGTGTAGATATGATTATATCAATGCTACTGTGCAAGGCAAAGTTATTCTGTTGCGTCATTTTTATAAATATTTGGAAATACTAAAGGTATATTTCGGTGTAACATAACCTAAAAATATTTTGTATTTCCAATTGTTTGTAAAAACAACGCAACAGAATACTTTCTCCTTGCACAATAATATTGATATCATTTATATCTAGGCGGCTCTATTTTCAGTTTTTTTTTTTAAATATAAGCAGTCAAGATACACATGAAAATCCTCTTAAAAATTACCATTCTTGAGAAAACTGTCGCTATGAAAATATGATGAATACGATAGTTATGTTGAGTCATGTAAAAGAATATGAGTGGTGTGTTGACAGTGGCGCGACGGGACATATGACTATTAAACGAGAATATTTTTATAACATAAATGGTGAGCAACAAGTTTTAGTGGACTTCATTGGATGAAAATATGGCATCAAAGGATGTTGGTGCAGTAAATGTATCGATTTATAGTGACGATTAAAAAAAGTTATAAAGTTTAACGATGTGTTATATGTACTTCTACTACAAAAAGATTTGTTGTCACTGAGTAAAATTACAGAAAATGATTACAAAGTTTTATTTGATAAATATCAAGCTGATATTTTAAGAAAAGATGGAACAGTAGTTTTTACAGTTGAAAAGCGCAGAAATTTGTATTTGGTTCAAACCGAGAAATTATATGCGGCGAAAAATCTGCGAGAAAACGTTCATTTTGAACTCATTAAATGGCATCAAAGACTAAGACATTTAAACATGCAAGATTTAATAAAATTAAAAAATATTTCAATTATAATAGATGTCGATTTTAAATCGATTCACGTAAATTATAATAGTGATGCGTACAATGTAGCTAAAATACATTGGTTGGCTTTTAAATCATCAATTACGCGTGCTAACAGAGTTCTTGGTTTGATACATTCTGATATATGTGGTCCGATTAGAGTAAAATCTTTCGGTGGTGCTAGATATTTCGTGACTTTGATTGATGACTATACCCGCTTAGTAAAAATCGATATTCTGTACTCGACGCGCAGAAATTGATCGTATTTTTCTCTCGCTCTCCTGCTCAGTCTTTCCTGTTGCCTTCTTTCGCTGTTTCTTTGAAATTCTGTGGGCTGAGTCCACGATTATCTTGAATTTCCTTGGATTTTCATTAATTATCATCAAATTCATCCAATTAAAAGTTATCGTTTTTCTCGAATTCGTATTTTTAATAAATAATTTATTTTATTTTATTGTCCTTTCGTATCCTGATTAATATTATATTAGTACAAGTCCGGTGAAATAGTTCTGGGATATTCGAAGTTAATTTTTTGAAACCTTCGAGAAGGCCGGCAGATTTACTTCGATAGTTTTTCCACCGCTCAACCTTTTACTCGGAGGAGGCTTCCAACCGAGAGGTCATTCGGCCTGACTGCCGCATAGGTGTGGAATTCCAGTGACGTTCTATCTTTCCGGAGTACTTAAAGGAAGTAAAATAATAAAATCTTCTATATATCTTTTACTCAAGCCTATTTTCATAAGTGTCCATCGAACACTTAGACTCTCAGAAAACAAAACCTTGTACATTTAAAATTCTTACACATAATTTATCATTTTTAATTATTTTCATTATACTATATCGTACTAACTTCATAGTTTAAATTTTATGAATAAACTATTTATAAAAAGTAAATATTCCTATTTTAAAAATTTTTTTGATTACGTTTTTCTATTAATTTCACAATGCATCATTTTCATTTAGTAATTCCTAAAATTTTCAAATTTCAAATTTCACATTCCACACAAATTTATATTTTAATTTGTTTTGTTTGTCTCAGCAGATCATATATGACCTTAACTTTGGGTTCGGGGAACTCTCGAACCTTTCGACCGAACTGTAATACGGATGATAAACATTGGCGTAAATATTTTCTCCTCTTATTCAGCTTTCCGGAAAGGCATATTTCAGATCTGGGCTTTCGTATTTAACAACTTTTGTTTGATTTATTTATTTTGATTTTCTTCATCAAGTTCAAAAAATAAATTTTGTTGGTATTTATAAGTTGATAGAGAGGCCAAGACCTGGCGTATCTTTGCCCTCACATATCCTTTGTTTTTAGCTCAACAAATGTTTATTCTGAACTTGAACATTTCTTTGCATCATTTTTACTCAACATAGCAGCTCTCATATAACTTTTAAATCATCATTTTAATCTCTATCGAGGAGTAATGGTGAGTTTTTACTCATCGGGATACCGTTTTGTCGCTTCTCGAAAATAAAAAAACACCTCGCTTTTTATTCTATTCTATTCTACCCATCTTACTTTTTAATTTCATCATTGTTCTAAAAAATTCAACCTCTTCCAGTTAGTGACCGTCCATTACGGTCATACATACGGTCTATGTATATATAAGATGTAATTTTATATCATCTAATCAAACCCTATCCATCGTATTTTTATCAAACTCTAGACAGTTATTTAGTTCCCTTTTCATTTTACAAACCAAGTCTTCCAAAATTTTTATCGATGGAGACCAGGATGGTAATAGGGACGTACTAGAGCAAACCTAGATACCCGCAAGAGAAAAAAATCGATATCCTAAAGGAACGGTCGGAAGTGTTAAATGCTTTTAAAAAATGTATTCGTCGCGTAGAGAGAGAAACAGGCGAAAAAGTCGTTAAATTTCGCTTAGATAATGCAAAAGAAAGAAAATGATGCAATTGTTAGAGGGTGAAGGAATAACAAGACAACTATCGGTCGAATATACTCCGCAACAGAATGGCGAAACGGAGAGAACGAACCGCACGCTAGTCGAGATGGCTCGCTTTTTGTTGTTACAAACTATCCTACCTTAAAGCTTGTAGGCCGAAGCAGTACGTACAGCAGCGTTCATAAGGAATCGATGCCCGTGAAAGTAATTGAATGGTAAGACGCCAATGGAAATGTCGACAGGTGAGAAACCGTATTTTGCTTTGTGAAAACTTTTTGTTACAAAGCGTATGATCTTCAAAACGACGCGAAACTTGGTAAAGGCTCTAGTCGTATCGGTATCGGAATTTTTAAATATTTTTGCTCGATTTGTATTACAAAAATATAATTTTTAAGACCCCCCTTCCCCCCTATGATAGTCTTAAATTATGTTTTTGACTCTTTTATTTTTTTCACGGACTGTTAGCCGTTGTTTGGGCTGAAACTTCCAGGGTAGCTTTACTTTTTATCACCAAATTAGAGGTGATTTTTCCAAGTTACCTTCATTCGCAAACATAACCTCAAAATTGGATTTTAAAATTTAAAGCATTTTTATTATTAATTCACACGGGTTAAAAAATTTAAAAAAAATTTATATTCCTTATTTGCTTTTGTACTTCTGTGAATTTTTTCAGAATTTTTAAAAAGGTGCGCGATACTCAAAACCCCGAAAAACTATTTTTTTCCTAATTTTTCACAATTTTTCACACTTAAAATAGGTCATACAAATTCGCTTTACGTTTTTCTTGCATTATTCATGTAATACTCTACTTTTTTCACTTATATCCATATAAAAAGTCAGAAAAATTGCCTTCATAACCTAAAAAGCACATATTCACAGGTATTTATACACTCCACAACAAAATTAACGCAACACGTAATTCCGACTAAAAAAGGGCGCAAATTCGACAATCGATATCTCAGGTAAGAAATGTCGTAAGGGGGTCATTTTTTTTTAAATTAAAGGTTAAAGTCTCTACTTTAAGATGGTGCAACTCGATTTTCGATTTGACGCAACCCCTACTTACGTGACCTTGAAATTCAAGTTTGTTTTAGATAATTCTGATCATTGCATCTTAAAGTACAACTCTTTCCCTTTAATTTAAAAAAATTTGACCCGCTACGATTTTTTTTTACGTTTTTACAGCGTTTTAAAAATTGTATTAAAGAAACGCATTTTTTCGTGAAAAATTTGATAATTTCGATCTATCATACGATTGAATCAGCGGTGTAGAATGGCTCGACTTCGTAGATTGATATCTCAGGTTGAAAATGCCATATGCACGGGTTCGAATGTTATTTCTTGGTTGATTCTGATAAAATCGAAATGGAAAACTCGTATCCGAGCGAAACGAATATTACCGTCGACTTTAGCGTTACCCAATAAACACCACGAGGAGGTAGTCGATCGGGTTTAGCTTATCATATATGTGTGTATTTGTGTGTGTGCGTGTGTGTGTGTGTATTTGTGTGTGTGCGCGTGCGTGTGTGGGGGGGGGGGCTTAAAGGGCCGATTACTAATTGTACAGAAAGCCCTTAATATCTTGTGTTGCCACCTCGGCGTCGAATAACCTCAGCTAATCTTGCAGTCATATTAATGCAAGCTCTTATCATGTCTTGAGGTATCTCGTGCCATATCTCATTTAGAGCTAGCCCCAGTTCCTCAAGATTCCTTGGCTATCTCTGCCTGCTGCGCAATCGTCTACCCATCATGTCCCATACATGTTCAATTGGATTAAGATCCGGACTATTCTATGGATGCGGTAGTATCTCTAAGTGGTGTTCTCGGATGTAAGCTTGAGTAATTCTTACGGAATGGGGAGGTGCATTATCTTGCATGAAAATGAAATTTGGACCTATGCGGCGACTCATTAGAAGCACGTGAGGCTCCAAAATTTCATCGATGTAGCGTCTAGCTGTTAACCCGGGAGGTGGAACCACAATAAGATCAGTGCAATCGTTTAAAGAGATTCCTCCCCATACCATGACGGATCCACCGGAAAAAATCCTGGTCGGTTGAATATGGTTTGGCTCAAAACGCTCCCTCCTACGACGCCAAATTCGTATTCAAGCATCATTACCATACAGGCAAAATCGTGACTCGTCTGTGAACAAGACGTTCCTCCACTGTCTAACCGTCCATTGTCCATAAGTTCTAGCATAATTCAGACGAGATCTACGAGATCTACGTGAGAAAGGGTACTCTAGCACGAATTCGCGATCTTAAACCTGCTTCGTGAAGACGTCTCCTTACTGTTTGCAAACTGATTTACCTGTGTGGCAAGGCATCGTTATGAATTTGTTGCGCATTTCTTACCGGTTCACGTAAGGTTGCTCATATTATACGACGGTCCTCGCGAGCATTTATTACGCGTCTCCTACCTTGCCCCGTCCTTCTGCGATAAGCACCTGTTTCATTGAATCGAGACGGAACTCGAGAAACAGTCGAAAAATGAACCCCCATTCGTCTTGCTACTTCACGTCGACTAAGTCCAGCTTCGGAAAGTGCAACAATTTGCGCGGATTGAATTTCATTCAACGGAGGTATGACGTCCAACAGACTACAAATAAGACTAAAGCTACAAGCTTTTATATTGCGCCTTTTATTTTGGCCTATGCTTTCACACAATAGCCAGGGTCTCTAAGGCAAATCGTATGTAATTAGTTTCTAACGTCTTGAACCCTCGTAATGAGGATTCTCGGCTTTACTTCAATTCTTAGAAATGATGTCTCTTTCTGTTATTGATTAGTTTACTACCTTGGGATATATATATTGGTATATCCGTGAGGTTCAAAAATAAGTTTTATTAGTGTTATATACTGTACGTGATTAAATATTAATCACGAGGCGTATATCCATAAACATTGCCTTAGTATGCTTTACGCTTTCATAAATGATGGCGAGGTGCATTACTAAAGTATGTTGTTCTATAATTCTGGTGTACGTAAGCTAAAATAGCCCACGAGGTTCAGAATATATAGAAATCACAGGTATGCTATACGTTACTAGTTACTAGCGGCGAAGTGCATATGTATATATATTAGGTACTTTTATTAAATTTGAATCTTTTTTAGTAATAAATCTATTTATTAAAAGCAATTTATACAAGAAATAGAAATCTTAATATAATCGGCAAAAAATTGTAAATAAAATAATTACTTTTCGGATAGTTAATTTGTAGTTCTATTTGAATAATTTGTTTTTATTCTTGGATGTTTTAACTCGTAATATTTGTTTTTATTCTTGGGTGTTTTAACTCGAATTGTTTTTAGTATAATGGAATTTTTGTGGGTTTTTCGACTTAACAACTGTCTACCCGAATATTTGAATTTAGTGTAATTGTCTACAAAGATCTGTAGCAAGTTTAGCGATACTAAAGGCACGTTGCCTCGAGAGGTTGCTTGAGCGAGCTACGTCTTTCTACTATTCTGTCTTGCACAAACCTCGCTATTCCTGAACAGATACTGCTCTGGAGGCGCGTCAGTGAGTGAGACGTTTATACTCTTACTTCAGCACAAGCTTCGCTGTACAGGAACAGATACTGCTCTTGAGGCGCTTAGGAAAGTGAGAGTTCAAGTTTTTAGAGTTCACACAAGCTTTGCTGTACAGGAACAGATACTGCTCCTGAGGCGCTTCGGCGAGTGAGATACTCTGAGTCAAACACAAGATTGCGTTACAGGAACAGATACTGCTCCTGAGGTGCTTGTCGAGCGAATGCTGGTGAGTTATGTAGCTTGCCCGGGGTCGAGTGAGCTAATGCTAGTGAGACCCCGTGGACCGGTGTCTTTTAAACAGTTTTCCGCCGTATCTCGCCTATGCAGAAGGGTCGAGAGAACGGGGTGAGGGTGAGAAAGGACGAATAGCAATGAACGTTTCCTCCCTTTTCTCCTCCTATGCGCTTTTCCTCTTATTAGGCTAATCCTTAAGACAGAGAAAAAAGAAGAGAGAGTGAGGGTAAAAAGGTCCTCATATGGGCGTTGCTAAAGAAGCGCGCGCAGCTATGTTTTGGGCTCAGGCCTTTTTGGTGGGGCAAACTTTTTCTAGAGAGAGAACGTAAATCTTCTGTCCCGCTTGCTCTCTTGCTCCTTCTCTATCTTTCGCATTTTACATTCGATTTTCTTAATATTTAACCTAAAATATTAATGTTTATTATATTTTTATTTACTAAATGATCTTAAAATATAGTAGTTATTTCATAAAAAACCATTAAAGATAGTATTGTGAAAATATTTACTTTATATATATATATATATATATATATATATATATATATATATATATATATATATATATATATATATATATATATATATATAAATTTATATTTATATTAAATAGTTACGATATTTGATAAGAATCATACGATAATTATAGTAAATTATTAAAGTGTACACACGGTTAAAATAGTATAAGATTAATTAATAATAATAATGAGAATAAGTGATGAATGTAAAGTTAATATTAAGTTATGTTTACTTAAATTTAAAGTTTGAATAAACAGGTTTCAGTCTAGTATAAAAATGTCTAGATTCTAAAATGTAAATAGTGAATAAACATTTATATTTCAGTACTTAAAACTATCGTATTATATGTAAATATTATTATTACAACATAATATTTAAAACTACACTTAGAATCAAGCTATCGACTTGATTCTTTCGCACAACATTTTTATTTGAATTATAAAACATGTCAAAGGTTATTATCTTATACGCTACGCTATTTGTTTTCAAAATAATATTTCAGCCTGTATTTTTCGGCTCGGAAAATGCTGCGCTTAGCAGATACATTTCGTGGTCGAAAAAGAGGGTTGATATGGATCCTAAACACGTGTGCATTCGGTTACACTTGACTGGTGCGCCCTAGCTGAGATACACGAGCACAGACCTAAAGCCTCATTCACGACAGTTAGAGAATAAAAGTTTTTTAAAAACATGCGTTTTTTCCATGTATAAAATAATATTGAAATATAGTTATATACTTATTAAGTAGGATATAACAGAGGCATTTTTATTTTGCCAAGAAATTGATTTGAGCAGTTTTAAAATACTGCCGTAAGAATCAGAACCCGTAGCCTTGAACTGAAAAAATTTTACAATTTCGCCAAACGGTATTTTTTAAAGAATGGTATATTTGTAAAAGAACCGTATTCGTTAAAATTTGGATAAAGTCTGAGATGGATTTAAAATTTTTTTTACATTACTGATTTCAGGAAACAATATGCAACGGATGACAAATTTGATAAATTTGTACACTTCCTATTTTTTAAGAGATATTCGATGTAAGATAAAAGTTATAAAATAATAAAGTTTACAAATTTTAAGAATTTGTTTTTTACATTTAGCTTGAGTTAAATCTGATCGACTATCTCCTCGTGGTGCTTATTGGATAACGCTAAAGTCGACGGTAATATTCGTTTCATTCGGATACAAGTTTTCCGTTTTGATTAGATCTGAATCAACCAAGAAATAACATTCGAACCCGTGCATATGGCATTTTCAACCTGAGATATCGATCTACGAAGTCGAGTCATTCTATACCGCTGATTCAATGGTAGGGTGGATCGAAATTATCAAATTTTTCACGAAAAAACGCGTTTTTTAATACAATTTTTAAAACGCTGTAAAATTGTCAAAAAAAATCGTAGCGTGTCAATTTTTTTAAATTAAAGGGAAAGAGTTGTACTTTAAGATGCAATGATCAGAATTATCGAAAAAAATCATCCACGCGCGGGCGCACTTCGAAAGTTTACGATTTTTGAGCTTTAAAAAATGACCTTGAATTTCAAGGTCACGTAAGTAGGGGTTGCGTCAAATCGAAAATCGAGTTCCACCATCTTAAAGTAGAGACTTAACCTTTAATTAAAAAAAAATTTACCCCCTTACGACATTTTTTATCTGAGATATCGATCTTCGAATTTGCGCCCTTTTGTAGTCGGAATTTGGTGTTGCGTTAATTTTATTGCGGAGTGTAACTCTGATATTGGTTAAAGTATTTTTATAACGGTGAAAGCTCAAGCTAACTGTTAGCTTTAAATTAAAAATTATAAAAAATAAACTAGAAAATAAATAAATTAAAAGTTTCTTTTATCGTTGCACTTTTTATATCTAAATATAAAAAATGATTTACAAAAATATAACATTTTACAAATTTATTAACACTTAAAAAAGAAATAAAACAAAAGCTATTTTATTAATTGATTTAAATTAACATTCATATTTGTTATTCTATGAATATGTGTAAAGTCAATAATTATACACGGTTCACTTGAATCTGACGTTTTCGTAGTTACATTTTACCACCGTTCAATTAAAGTTTTTGACGTTGCTGGCTGTACAATCACATCTTGTCTCATTGAGAATAACATCTGATTCGATCACATGTTTTTAATAATACAACCTACAATCATACAAATTTTGTATTTATTAATAATTTGAATAATTGGTTTATTATGCTATGATAATATGATATTTTTATATAAACAATTTACTCTGTGATAATATCTGTGATAGCTTGTATTTTAATAATTTAAATGTTTTATTTATGTTGAATACTTTGTTATAAATTGCTTACCTTCTATCGAATTATGTGAGGCATCTTTTGAATATTTGTTGATGTCAGATATTCCTACTGAATTGAACAATTATCTAGTTGAATGTTTATACTGGGTTTACTTGATGTTAATTCATTCGGAGTTATATTTTCACTACTGTTTAATTTAAGTTTTTTTAAAACATTACTGGCTGTGTTATCACAACTTGTTTCATTAACAATAGCATCTGTGATTTGATCACATATTTTTCGTTTGTTCGCTATTGAGTCTTCAATATAGCTTTCAGCTACTTGAGATGATTTCCATCCGCCATGCCTTTTCAAATCAGTCATTGAAGCACCAGCATCGGCTAATAAAGTAGCTGAAGTACGCCTTAAGGCGTGGCCAGTGTAAAGTTCTGGTTGAGGTAGTCTAAGCCATTGTGCAATCAGTGAGGGAATTGTACCTATTTTGTTTACTCCAATAACCTGACAAGTGCATTTTCCTTTCTGATAATTCAAGAAAAAATTGTTGTGTCGTACATTCACTGGACGAAGAGCAAGATATTGCATTACAATATCTCTGAATGGGTTGTTTATGGTAAACTTTCTGGTAATGTGCGTTTTTGTATTTGGGATTGTAACAGTTTAGTGAGTTTTCTCATCTTTTACATTATCCACTGTCAGTTGATGTAATTCATCGCGTCTACATGCTCCTGTAATTCCTATAATAAGTATAATATGCAAAAAAAAAATTTATATATGAGATTTGTATTCATTATTAATTAAAATAATTGATTTATTACATTGATATAATTTATGATATTTTTAAAATTTAGTAATAATCTAGCCTGTGATAATATCTGTGATAGTTTATATTTTATTAGTGTTGAATATCTTGTTATAAATTGCTTACCTTTTTATCTAAATGTACTTCATCTGGAGCATCGGCTAAATATTTTTTAATATCTTCAGAAGTAAATGCTTTCGATTTCTTACTGGTAAATCCAACGTTTTTATTTTTTAAAAAACCCCTAAGTTTTTTATAATTACCGATGTCAATTTCATTTTTAACACTAATCATTGTCTTAAGCATCGAAATTTTTGACCATAAAGTGGAAGGACATATATTTTGAGATAATTCATTGAAATACGCCAAAAGTACAGTTTCTTTAAATGAGTTTGTCTTGTGCTTAGTTTTCCAATCCAAAATATCTTCGTACGTTTTCAAATATAACTTCTTTGATTTGGAAGGCAATGTGCTTTGTATTGCATCTTGGGCAGCTTCCAGAAGCTCTTGAGGAATGTCATTTTCATCTTCGCTGCTCGAATCGGAAATTTTTAATACAAGAAATCAAATACTTATGCGATGATTGCGATGGGGTTTACAAAATGTTCACAAACGTCAAGATGGCGACGCACATGCAGACTGACAACAGTGTCAACCGGTCGACGTACTGTACCTGCATGGCGCTTGCGCAGTCGCGCGGCATCGCTATTGAGTGCGACGCCTCGCGGAAAAGTCACAAAACACTAAGAGCCCGCGGTATTTAAAAATTGAAAGCATAATTCGCAACTTTGCCAGTGTGTAAATTTTTTTTTCATTTCGGCAGTAGTGTGCAAATGATTCTTTTTTCATAGCTGCTAATGTGGTAAAGGTTTTCTTGCACAATTGATAGTGTGAAAATGATTTTTCGTACGGCAATCAGTACTTAAAAACACCTTTACGCACAGCTAACGGTGTGTAAAAGACTTTTGCGCACGGCTAACAATGCGTAAAAGTTTTGGAACTTACTTTACGCACTAGATACAGGCATCAGAAGTACTTTTACGTACCGATTTTACGCACAGAATTGCAAAAATATTCTTAAAAAATTCACAGAAGTACAAAAGCAAATAAGAAAAATACAAATTTTTTTTTAATTTTTTAACCCATGTGAATTAATAATAAAAATGTTTTAAATTTTAAAATTCAATTTTGAGGTTATGTTTGCCAATCAAGAATCAGAAGGCTGTCGTCTTTAAGAGCATGGCACGACGACAATAATTAAAAGCAGAAATGTTCGTTTTGTTGAAAATGTAAATAATAATGATTTTTTAAATGATGAAATTGTAGACCTACCGTTTATTTCTGAGAAAAAAAATAATTATGAAAAGTTTATTAAATATCAAGTTGAGGACGAAATTTTTTTTTTAAATATTATGTAAATAAATCGAGTGCTATTAAACTAAATGATGAAAATAAACCAAATTATGAAAAGAAACCAAATGATGAAAATAATCGAAATAATTCAAATAAACCAAAAGATAAACTTGTTATTAAAAATAATAATAAGTCAAAAATAATTTTAGACGAAAAAGGTTATAATGAAAGAGAAGAAAAAACAATTAGAAAAAATAATGAAAACACTCCTAAGCGAAGTCCGTTAAGACCTAATTTTTACGTTCCGGCAAAAAGGGCGTTCAGCGAAAATTTATAATAAAAAAGCGTCAATTGCTCTCGATTTAAAAAATATTGATCCAACTACTTATAACGAAACCATGCAAAGAAGTGACGCTGATTTATGGAAAGCGACTATGGAAGATGAATATGCTTCTTTGATGGAAAATAATACATGGAAATTGGTTAAAAGACCTAAAAATGAAAAAGTTATTACGTATCGCTGGGTGTTTAAAACTAAAAAAGATTAATTGCTCGCAGATGTGAACAAGAGTGAGGTCTTAAATATGATGAGATACTAACCCCAGCTGCCAGATACGAAGCGATACGTGCATTTTTAGTTGCATGTGACGAGAAAGAAATGCAAGTACATGAAATGGATGTTGTGAGTGCTTATGTGCACGGAAATTTAAAAGAATTGATTTTTATGGAATAGCCACAAGGATTTGTTTTTGTCGATACAGATGATAAAATTTGTGGCTAATTAAAGCACTGTATGGTCTGAAACAATCAGGACGCGAATGATATCAAAAACTTTGCATATTTCTAGAAAGTATCAATTTTAAGCACAGTAATAGTGATCCTTGTACTTTCATTGAAAATGTTGATGCTAATAAAGTAATAATCATTATTTATGTTGATGATTTATTTATTGCTTCAATTAACTTAAATTCTATAAATTCGACAAAAAGTATGCTGTTACGGACAGAATAGTTGCCGTGCGTAGCTGTGTAGGGATCGTAGTTCGCGTCATTTACACGGAGCAATTAAGTTCCGTGGTTCTTCGGTGGTTGGAGTGGTGAGGAAAGAAAGCACAAGGCGACGAATTCGGAGAAAATGCGTTTATTGCTATACTAGAGAGAGACGTGTGTGTTGGTCATCAGCTCAGGCCGAACTGGCGAGAAATGCGCTCGCAGTGCGCCGCAAAGTCGGTGCACGAAAAAGATCGTGCAACGTCAGCATCGCAGACGCGCTAGTCGCAGGATACAGGACACCTGCGTTCAGCGGCACGGATGCTCGCTTGCGTACGTGACACGTTCGTGGATCGTACGTCGCCGCCATGGTGACGCAAACTGCATGCATTTGTGTTCCAATTGACATTTTTTTGTAATATAACACATGAAAATAAATAGATTCAATGTTAAAATTCATAAATTTTAAAAAATACAAAATCAAGGTTAAATTTTAAATTCAAAATTAGTTAAAATTTAACATTTAAAATTCAAGATTCAAATTAAGACTCAAAACTCAAAAGATTAAAACTTTAAGCACAAAGAGTTTAAAAATTCAAAATTCTAAATAAAATTTAAAATACAAACTTTAGGCATTATCTTTGAGAAAGAAAAGAAAAGAATAGCTAATAGTGTGCGTGTTGTATGTGTACTGTTATCTCATGTCTTCTTAAATGTTTACAAATAAATGTGTATCTCTATCTCTTTCCTTTAAACTTATAATGTATATCATTGCATAAAAACTTACTTAATTATGAGATTAGAATTATAAGAATTTACTAAGTAATATAACGCAGATATTATTTTAGAGTTATTGCTCACTATGACGTGGGATATTTGCGTTAATTATGAGATTAGAATTACAAGAATTGATTATACAATACAATGTAAAGACTATTTATACATACGTATGATTGAATTACCTTACTTATTAAAATATTTTAGAACACGTCATTAGTTAAGAGTAATGAGATTGAAAATTGTCACTTAATGTTCAATTAGATTTTGATCTTCAACGATCAAAATAAGAAATGAATACTCTTAAAATATTGTAGCAAAATAAATGTTTCTATGAAAGTCACTCTAAATTTGCACTGCTTAATCATTTCGCTTCTTCTTCTTCATATTCGATGATACGCTGCTGTCCGGATACTCGGCTGGAGACGGGGAAGACTTGTTATCTCTCCTTGCGGCCTCGTCGCCGCTGCGTGTCAGCGCATTCCTGGACACTATCTCGCTGAGGCGGGGAAGACTCTTGCGGTCTCTCCTCGCAGCCTCACTGCTGCTGTTGAGCTGGTGTTAGCGCATTCCTGGACACTGTCTCGTAGCTTATCGGAACTGCACTTCTTGGCACGAATCCGAGCTCATCCATGGATACATAGCGTAACCGTGGAGCACTTTTCTCACCGTAATCTCGCCAGCTCATATGTTTCTGTGGGAGCGGAGGCTGGTTGAGCCGGTCTCGCTGCACCTGTAACTTTCTGAGATCTGGTGAATTATCGGGACCCCCCGGGATAAATACAAACACACATCCCAGTGATAACGAATTTTATGTAAATTTTTCTTTTTACTTGTATTACTTGAAAGTATTGAAAGAGTATGATAAATATTTTAGTGTTTACACTTTAACACTTTGTAGTATTTGAAATTTTAAAGATATTTACTAATTTGATAGTTCGAAATTTTTGGACTCGCATGGTTTGAAAATGTTGGAAGAGTGTGTTAGATATTTTAGTATTTATACTTTTAGAAAACATTGTAGTATTGAAATTGAAAGATATTAACTAATTTTAACAGTTTGTACTTTTGAAACTTCTTTTGTTTGAAAATATTGAAAGAGTGTGATAAACATATTAGTATTTACAATTAAATGCTGTAATACTTGAAATTTGAAAGATAATTACTAATTTTTAATAGTTTGAGATTTTATATTTTGCATTGTTTGTAAATGCTAAAAGAATGTATTCGATATTTTGGTATTTACACTTTAAGGATTTGGCGTGTTTGAAAGCGTTAAAAGGAGTCCATTGGATATTCTAGTCCTTGACTTTGAAATTGCAGTATTTTTAAATATATTTATTGATTTTAACATTTTAATTACTTTAGAATTGTATCACTTGAAGATGTTAAAAGATTTTAATGGATATTTTGATATTTACACTCTGAAATTGCAATATTAAAAATGGTTTAAAAGTTGTTTGTAGATTTTCAGTTTTTTCTTTGAATAGCTGATAAGTACTTCTTTATACGTCTATCTCTATTATGTTTGCCCTATCTCTCCGCGCGCTGCCAATTTCACAATAAGGTAACTTCAAAACTTGAGATTGATATCACATGTTGAGTTTCATCTTACATTTCAATCCAAAATGAAACGAACTCGGTGTGATATTTAGGGATAATTGAAATTTATAATTTTTTGAATAGGTAATAGACTAGGCATAATAAAATTATGCCTGCAATTCCCTTTTGTAGAGAGAAAAGTACTATATGCTCGTTTCATATATTTTAAGACGTCTTGTGCTATTCCCGAACTATCGTGAATCGATACGTTCGTGGGATCGCAAAAGAAAATCAAAAAAAGATAAGGACTATTCTTATTCTTAAGGTTATTCTACGATTTGTTTGTTAAATTGCTAAAGTAATTTATTATATCTTACTTAATTTATATTGAGTTTCTTGAATTTTTATTTAGTACTTTTATTATAAACGATGTTACTTAAATAAGTTAGTGATCATTGTTACGTTTGTGTATTTTCAAAATGTAATTGTAGAGATTGTGTTGTGTCTATTTCTTGTGATTCGATTGGCTTTTCTTTTCCTGCGACCTAGAAATTTTCCGGTTTTAATATCTACTTTAGGTACGGAGCATTGTCTGGGTAAATGCCAAGTTCTGCCACAATAATCGCGTCTAAGACTTGAAACGACACTCCGATATTTCACCGCTTTTGTATCGCAACCGATGCCCGATAGAGATAAACTGGCATTAGTTGTATGACATAAGAATTTGTGTCTTTGATTATTCTCGTTAAGTACGGATACAGGAACCAACGTTTGAGTTCTCTGATTACAGCTAGGATACTCGGAAGAATTTTGGATTTGTGCTGACGCTTGATGCTGCAGTAACGCGTCCTTGGTCGCGCTGGGTGTGGGGACAGGTATCGCAGTTACCATCGTTTGCGTGGCTATAGATTGCATTTCCATGAGTGCTTGAACGATTAAATGCGCAGTAGGGAAACTGATAGTTACCGGGGCGCTGGGACCATTGAGACTGCCGGTTGCACTTAATATGTTCGGTATAATCGGGCCGGGATGCGTAGCCGACGTGTCTGCACCTGTCATGTTAAATGATGCCTTTATATACTAGAATTAAAAGTTTAATATTTCCAAAGAAAAATAAGACTATTAGTAATAAGAGTAGATATGTAACTGCGATAAAAACTTTTAATATGCTACCAAATGAGCTTAAAATACTGAATTATAGAAGAAAATATATAAGTAATAAAATCAAAGCGTGGATCAGAAGAGTATAAGGTAAACATGCGAACAAAAATTATGAATATTGAATATATTCCTCTATAAAGAGAATTGGTGTGAGATCACGCAGAAATGCGCGCGCACCCCTTGAGTTACGTACGCATTCTGTGAGCTACGCGTGTATGCCTAGGTTTGCGTGCGTAACGCTATAGCATCAGTACGGAGTGATGAGAAATAGAATTACTTGAGTTATCGTTGTACAAATAAAACTCTACTTTTTGACAGTTCTTTCTTCTTTTTTTTTAAAGCAGCTGATAATTTTATTACTTCAATTTTACTTTAATATATACACCATTAAAGTTGTATACCCATCGAACATTAATTCGTTTCCTGCGCTTTAAGAACGCACCAATACGAATACTTACATTTGTGTTTCAGCCAATGAGCGCCAGCAAAATTCAAATCCTTAAACAAATTAATGTACGTCACGGCGCGCTCCGATCAAGTTTAAATAAAAAGATCTTGCACCTCGCGATTTTTTTTATAAATCATTCCTGGGATATCTTCCGATGATTTTAAGCCTAAAATGAAAATAATCCCTAGAGGGATTTTCAAATAAACTCGATATTTGATCATTTTCGTAGGTTATCGTGACTATTTTCTATATTGCATCTTGTATTTAGATTTCTTAGGTTTCAAAAATATATTTCAACATCAGAAATAAATTTATAAATGCTCAATAGGTATTAAAAATTTTAAATTCATAACAATTTTCAAAACCGTATTCGAATTTTCAAACTTTGCGATCATTTTATTACATTAAAAAAATATCTTTATTATGTACAATAATTAAAATGAATGTAAACTATTATATTCACATAAAGCACGTTGCAACCTCTCTGCATATTCTGGATGGTTCTTAAAAACTTTATATTTCTCCCACACAGATTTGAAATCAGCATGGACAGATTCCATAGCTTGTTCACTATAAAATCCAAGTCCCGTCTGAACTTCTTCGCAAAAGTCAGGCACATGAAAAAATACTGCATGAATTTTGGGTGTTATTGGTACATTTAAATGTAAATAACTTAGCTTGAAGGCATTAATCTTATCTTTGAAAGATGGGTCAAGATTTTTTCCAAAGCAGGCATGTACAACATTTTTTAAGTGCTCAAAAGCATTTACATATTTCAAACATCCCAAATTGTGATTTCGTGAACGCAGGAAATCAAGTTTGTCTAATAATATCTTGCACGAATTGCCATTAAAACTTGTATTACCCTGACGTATATCACGAGTGACATGGCATGATTGTGCCCATAGAAGAGCGTCTTTCTCGAATTCAGCCAATAAGTGTCTATACAATGTATTTACTACACCTAGCATCAAATGAAGTTCAGGTGGAGGTATTATCTGAAGAAATGTTTTGTCTACATCAGTTGATAAAAGAGGCGGATGAATACAATTTTTATGATTCTTCGCATCTTTTTTGACAGATCCGGCTTGATGCCAGTTTATATAATTATGAAAAGTATTATTTATTGTCCTCAGTATTCCGCAGCTACTTAAATCATTTTTCGATGCGAAACACCAAGTGCAGGGGTAAAAGCTGCTATGCGACATGATGCCAACCATAATATTAGCAAGTTTTAAATCTGTCGCAATAGTTCCCTGAAAGTTGTTTATTTTTATTGCAGACCACAGCTACGATACATTTTCATAATTTTCTTGAGAACTGTTTGCTAATGCTAGTATCAATAATTTGTTAACACCTGAATCTTTAAACCGTTTAGCAGAAATACCATCTTCGAACTTTTGCCGGTGTCTATTTAGCTTTTCATTTTCTGAAGTAGATTGAATGGATAAACATATCTTCAGAAAACCCCCTCCCCCGTCAATACCAAACTTCAAGTGAAATTCAGACAATGAGCGTTTTTCTTTAATGTGTTCTATTAAACCATCAAGATTTGTGCAGTAAGCGACTGTTTCGGCTGCAGATGAAACTTTATCAGGGGGTTTTCTCGCAAGCTCACAAATATGACAAGCACATAAAACATCGTCGCTTGATCTAGTAGATTTCTTCAAAGGTTGAAGATCAGAAAATTTTGGTAGATTCGCACTTATATCTTCATCGTTTCTAATTCTGTATAAATCTCTTTTGCAACTACTGCATAGAACGAGAGGTAATCGGTCATCACTAGTATCGTACTCAAACTGTTTTTCAACAAGCACTTTTAATTCTCCTTTTACAGGAATCATTACTTTAGTTTTTCCAAAGCAAAGTAAACAAATTTGATGACGATATTCATCGTGTGTTCTTGCCTTCGGCATTTTTACTAACCGTAAAATCAGCATAAGTTTATTTGTCGCAGCCATGGCAACGGAATACCAAATTTATCCTCGATGAAAGAAAAAAAAAGAAACTCCGAGCGCACAGAAAAATATTTGAAATAAGAAGTTAAAAAATTTAATTTTTGAGCAGTATTTAAAAAAATTTATATGAATTTTAAAAGTTTAATGAGTATTAAGAATTTATAAACTTATTTCTAATATTGAAATATATTTTTAAAGCCTAAGAAATCTAAATACAAGATGCAATATAGAAAATAGTCACGATAACCTACGAAAATGATCAAATATCGAGTTTATTTGAAAATCCCTCTAGGGATTATTTTCATTTTAGGTTTAAAATCATCGGAAAATATCCCAGGAATGATTTATAAAAAAACTCACGAGGTGCAAGATCTTTTTATTTAAACTTGATCGGAGCGCGCCGTGTACGTTGGGTGTACGTGTAAATAATATTTAATGAAAATTTGATTGAATTATAGCATATAATTTTCAAATTATAGAACTATAAAAAGTATCTTATCAAAACAGTAAAACAAATAAACAAATGATAACCTTTAAAAAAATTTGTTATCTCAAATAAAGAATCAGAGAAAAACAAGTAATTGAGTAATCATGTTTTGACATTAAAAATCATAGGATTTCTAATTGAAATTATTTGTAACTTTCGTAAATTTGGGGTATGCTGTATTAATGCTGTAATAATCTGGCAGTATTCTATGTTAATTTATTAAAAATACGTAAGGTAAGAAATCAAGTATGAAATGTTTTAAATTTTCAGGCTTTTTTCGATTCATTTAGTAGTTAAAGACACCTGAATTTGTATGTAGTGACCCTTTCATTTACGTATCCTTTTATCCTCATATTGTCATAAAACCATCGTCTAATTATTTGTATGTAAGCATATAATACCTCAGTTACTGATATCATTAACAATCTTCTTTTTCATATTATAAATAATGTATATACATGATTCCACGTACTAAAATGGTATTAATTAATATCCACTTGATGCAAGTGTTATTGACATTGCTGATGTTTGAAAGTGTGGCACGCACAGCGTGCTTGAGGTACATAGTGTAGATAAATAACATCCGATAAAAAACTACCAAATATGTATACACAACTATCTTACTATTATATATTTCTCCTATTATATTGTTTTAATTTAGATTAATTGTTATTCAATGTGTATTTTTCCGGACCTATGTACAGGTAACTCTGTTTACCTCTTTAGAATTTAGAAGTTGTGAAACTATGTAGATTTCTGGATACGATAAATAAATATGTATTAAAACTTTAATTCTGCACTTCTTCGTAAAAAGAAAATTTTTAAATTTTTTTTTAATTTATTGATAGATTTTTTTAAAAAGAATTAGATCCTTGTCCAAAAACAATTAAAAGAAAAATTTGTACGAAAAAGTGCATGATAAATTTTTTTTTATTATTGTATACTATATAATAGTGTGCGCTTCAAAGTATCTTCAGTAAAGAAGGTATCGACAATAGTAATTTTTTCTGTCATGTAGGATCCAGATTTTGAGGTTTTATAGTGGCAACATCAAAGATATTATTAAGTATTTACAGTGAACAAAATTTCAGAATGCTATTTTATTTTTTTTTTTCAGTGGTAAAACGTAGAAAATTACCGTTCGAAATTTTTTTGTACGTCATATTCGAGGGAAGTTTTCATTTTGATCGTTTCTAGTCATTCCTGGGCCCACTGGGATACGGCTGTTGCGTGCGATTACACTAACACTCTCACCATCTGGACAAAATTATCTATAACACATACACTCCTTGCATGGAAGCGAATTTTTTACACAATAAAGTACTTATAAAATCCTTCATTTTAGGACCCGAAACGATTTTATGTGAGTCGTTTTTCAGTTCATATTATGTGATATTAGAAAGGATTATTTAGAGCAATAAAAAATCATATGAATAATCATATCTTTTTTTCGAACATAATCGTTGGTGATTTCTCATATGAAGTTTTTTATTGTTTATATAAGTAATAAAATATGAAAATATAAAAATACTTTAGGTGGGTTTCTGGTGGTTTATAACCAAAAAATCGAAAAAAAAATTTTTTGCTTATTGTAACTTATACTGAAATCCCTTTTTCATTTACTTTCTTTTTCCTATGAAAAGAAGTTATCGAAGTTAAAAGAAAACTGTGTTCTTTATATAGTACTTTTTCTACAAAAACCTCATTTTCTCATTTGCATGCTTTGTAAAATTACATGTACAACAAAATTTGTGCGTATTTCTGAATACTATAACAACAATTCACAGGGATCGCATTTTCATTTTAGTTCTCAGTGTTAATGCAAAATTCAGTTACATCAAAATTTATGCTAATTTAACCAATTTTATTATAAATTGTTTATGTTTATATTGTAACAGGGTGTTTTATTCGTTAAATAAACAAGTTAACCATTAAGCGTGACCTGCTGCACTCCACTTGCAAGGCGTTTACCTTGAGAATGGATACAGGTAAGTCCGAACTGTTAGTAAAGCCAAGCAACTGACCAATGGAATCTCGCGAACTAAAGTCAATTGGATGGCTACACTTGATTTCTCTGCGAAGCGAGATATTGTTGGGATTGAGACTAATCGATATTCTTCTGGGAGCTAGTGTTTCTCAAATATAATGCTCTATGTCTTCGATTTCGTAATTACTTTCGGTAAGACAAGTTCTTCTCTATCAACGTACAGCTTGTGGTTACCTATGTCGATGTTTGGTACATAATTCAGTGTGAGAAGCTCTACTAAAGCGAGAACGTAGTTCTTATTTGGTTGAAGTTCTATTGGAGGAAAGTAATACGTTTTGAAAACTGATGACGTACCGGACAAACTCAACGTTAGTGTGCATTCCATGACCGTTCGACTCTCAATTATGCAACTTGCTGTGATTTGTTCTTATATACCCTTCAAGCATATGCACAAGAACTGTAGGCAAAGATGACCACAGTTGCTTGTATCGAAGTCTTAATACCTATTGTGATTGTACTTAAATTTACCAACTCCGAGATAAAGCATTAAATCTAGAGGTGGTTTAAGATAGCCGAAGCAATCGAAATAGACTGCGCCATTGCCTCGCTCGCAATAGGCAACCCAATGCGTTCCAGGTCCATCCTTATCATTCAAATTAACGATAGCAGATTCGCGATAGTGAGACCCGCTGCTTGGTGGTGCATTTCAGCAAATCAGCATCCGTGAGCGCTAGATTGCGTAATCTTACTTCTTCGAACTTTTCTTTTCAAACTTTTTCCAGCAGTACGTCTCAGATGAATACCTAGACCAGTTTTATGTGATTTAAAATACAAACCTTTAGCTTTACTAAGAGCGATAGCCTCCATCTTGTTGTTATGTCTTTAACTTTCTTCCAATCGTTGTTTTGCTGCCTTGGTATCGTTCACAGCTTTTGCTATTCCAGCGGCGCCACCTGCTAGTGCACCAGTTGTACTTAAGAGAAGAGTATACCGATTTTTGGGAAATTTTATCCTTTTATTTAAATTTTTTAAACAGTTCTACATGATGGTAAGTACTTAAAGATGTGTTCTTAGGCCTCATTCAAATTCCTATTCACATCATAGCTTATTTTCAAATGAAACAAAAGAAGAAAGGTACATAAGAAAGAAAGTGAGAGATGGGGAACTATCCAGACAATAGGGGACTTTGCCTAGGGTGAACATAAATTTTACATTATACGTTGCAAGCTCAAATGCTAATAATTAAAGATACATACTTTTTAAATTTTGTAAACCTTTTTAAAACAATTTATTTTAAGATAATCGTAAATTCTTACATTTGTTATTACTAATTTTTAAAATGCATTTTATTCAGAACTACAGATTTGAAACTTCAAAATAGTTCCTGCGCATCAATTTTTAATGAATCGGTCTGAAAATTTTGTACACGTCTATTTTGATACATTTTGAACAAAACTACAGAGAGATATTTCACTAAAACAAATATATAAGGGTCAATTTATTTATTGCAAAATTATTTAATAAATCTTAAACAAAAGTAATAATAAATATAAATTAAAAAAAAAATTTCTCTTTGTACATTTTTCAATACTGTTACACTATATAATATGTCATTACTTTTTCTGCATTTCACACAAAATTGTTGCGCAAGAAGGTTTTATAAAATTCGTGTTTTATCACTGGATTAATAACTATATCTGACGGTCAACGCAGTGAATTATATTGGGTATGGCTTAAATCATCCTTCTTTTATTTGCAATAGGATGTTGATACTCGCTGTAGTATATATTTGTAAAAATTGACTCAACAATTCGCTGCGAGTTAACCAAATTATTTATTTTGCCTACGTTTCGAATCCCTTTTATGGATTCCTTCTCAAGGCTATAAAAAATATAAAATTTATAAAAGTCAAAAATTATGAAAATTACAAAAACATTTATAAAAATGATGAGCAAAATTTAACCTACCATGTCTAAAGAACGGCTAGTTACTGAGTGGCATATTGTTAATACTACTCTAGCAATATAGTTGCTATGAGCCAGTAACAGTTACAAATTGGCAACTAAATAGGGAAAAATATTTTATTTATAAATATAAATTTTCAAGAAAAGTCCACAATTATTAATAACAACAATATTTTATTTAACTTATTATTAAAACTTACGTGTGTCTAACCAATAATATAACGAACACCCACAAGTGGCATTGGATCGGCAGGCGATGGAAAGCCCGATCTTGGTGTTTCACCACTCGAGGGTGGACGGACAGTGAAGTGGTGAGTTCGCGGAAAGCAAGGCAATACGTTAAAATTAGAAAAACCGCGGAGAAGGGGAAACAATCGAAAAGGAGAGGGAATCAACTGTAAGCGCTCGTGTTTATGCGACGCGCACACACATGATGGAAGAGGCAGCACGCACGAGTATATTGGTGATTTCGTGCACCAACACATACATATGTACGTACCTGTAGGCACACACACAACCAATGCATCGTGTCGCGGGGGTTCCTCTTAGGAAGACCAGCTGAGCGCGAGTTCATCGCTCGCAGCAGTGCGGCAGCTTCTCCGTGTAAAACAGTAATAGTACAACATCAAGTGTCACAAACAGAGGTTAATAAACAAAATCGGAGTTAACTTTTAAAATTCAATAAAATCACATTTTATGTTTTTTTAATAAATTAATGGAGTATTTATATAAATTAATTAAATTTCTAGTGTCTTCTATCCTATTTATTGTGTTATCATGATAAAAAATATTGAGGACTTCTGAGAGTTGTCTTTTTCTGCTATTGTTTTCTATATCTATAATTTTAAATGAATCCAAATTGATTGAGTGTTTTGTTTTGTCAACGTGGACCGATAGAGCTGAAGTTGCAATTCTGTTATTTAATACATCTCTTTTATGTTCACCTCTTCTAATTCCACATTTACGTTCTGTAAGTCCTATATATGTAGCTGGGCAATCCTTACAATCTACTTTATATACAACGTTACAAATCTCTAATTTGTTTAGTCTGTCTTTACCTAATTTTATCATGTCGTTGAAACGATTAATGGTGCAAGTAATGGGGATGATGTTATGTGTATGTAAAACCTGGTTAATATTATTAGTTAAGTTTTTAATGAAAGGAAAAACTATTATTGGTTTTCTGAGATCTATGCTTTCACTAAAGTTGTTATTATTGTTATTGGTGTTATTAATTTTGTTATTGATGTATCTTATTCTTTTATCTATGTATTTATTAATAAAATTAATAGGATAATTATTAGCTAATAGGAGTTTAGTGATTAAATGTATGTTGTCTTTATGAAATGAGGAATGTGATAGTAAGATACTTTTATCGGTTAAATTGTAGATGATGGCTATTTTTTGTGAGAGAGGGTGATGAGATGCAAAATTAATATACCGGCCGGATGCTGTATTTTTTCTATACCAGTTTGTTATTGGAGTATTATCTGGGACTCTCGTAATTTCTAAATCTAGGAAACTAATTTTATTATTGACTTCTTTTTCTACAGTAAATTGTAAGGAGGTGTTATATTACTTAAAAGTATTTATTATTTTGTCAATTTTATTAAATTTAGCAATTAAAAAGCAATCATCCACGTACCTTTTAAAGAATAAAATATTATTTTTAAGTAAATTTAAGCTGCGTGTTTCTAACATTTCTAAGACCATCTCTGCAAACCAAGGGCTTGTACAAAAACCCATCGGTGCACCACACACTTGCTTATAAATTTTCCCATTGAATTGTAAGAAGGTAGAGTCTAAAATATGCTCGACACCTTCTAGAAATTCCGCTTTAGATAAGCAATGGCCAAGGTGGCCTTTAAGGCAACTGCTCTGAGAATTAGGTCTTTAGGAATGTTAGAAAAAAGGGCAACAACGTCCAGTGAAATTAAAGAAAAATCCTTAGGGATTGTCATGCAATCTAAAGTGTTTTTAAGTTCCATGCTGTTTTTTAAGGATGAAACTGGTCTGGGTATAAATAAATTAAAAAGTAGGGACAACCATTTGTCAAACAAGTAAGTAGGACTCTTAATAGCAGAAACAATGATACGAATAGGGAAATTGGTTTTATGTACTTTTATAAGAGCATAGGCTCGTGGGAGGATAGTTTTGTCTAAGTTTGCTGTTTTTATCTTTTTCCCTATCTCATGGTAAAAGACACCTCTGTTAATCCAAGTGCCTAATAATAAAGATGTATTTTTTTGTACGTGGTGAAGGGGATCGCTATTAAGAAGTTCATAATAATTATTATCATTCAAAGCTGATTCTACTTTATTAATGTATACTTCTTTGTCAATAGCAACAGTAATGTTACCTTTATCAGCTCTGGTTATAAAAAGTTTATCATTGTTTTTAATAAAAAGTTTGGTTTTTCTAATTTTTTCATTCAAGATTTTATCTTCTATGCTAATATGTGGTTTATTTTTAATAAAATTATTTATGACATGCAAAACATCACTCCTTACTTTGTATGTAATCAATTCGGAATCATTAAAATTAGACTCTAAATTTTTAAAGAATTCGAAAGCAGTTCTTTTATTAAATTCAGTAGTGAAATTAAATTTTTCGCCTAAGCTAAGATAAGCCTTATCTGCTACCACTCTGTCTGCAGTTCGATTTTTCGAGTAAGCTATGTCATGTTCCTTGCAGGCTACGTTGAGAGTATTAATTCCGGGATCACCTCGTGCTAATCTCTTTTTTAATTGTGTACCAGGTCCGCAGTATTGATATCCTTAGATGTAGTTCCACTGGAAGCTGGTTGATAAATTTGTTAATTAAATCACGACCGCGTCTATCTATGTACGATCATTACTCTTCGACGTCTGAATGTCAACTGATGCTAAGGTATATAAGCTGCTCTATTTATAGGCGGAGACTCAGTTGTGACTCAGACGTCGTACTGCGCACATGGATTTCAAAGATCAGACGTTAAGCTTCCTGAAGCGAATTTCGACGATATCATCGGCCAAAAGAAGAGAGATAAACGACATGGAGAATTGCTACCTGACAGTATACGTGATGCATTCTGTGGTCCATCGAATTGCGGAAAGACAAACAGTCTGTTGGCTTTTATAACGCATCCGAATGGTCTCAGATTCGAGAACGTATACGTCTGTTCTAAGTCGCTCAACTAGCCAAAGTATAAGTTTCTAATCAAGCTCTTAGAACTACTAGATGGAGTACGATACTTTTGTTTCAGTGAACACGACTTAGCAATATCTCTGGACAATGCTCTTCCCAACTCAATCATACTTTCTGACGACGTATCCTGTGAGAAACAGGACAATGCCAATGCTTTCTGTATGGGCAGACACAAAAATTTGGATTGCTTTTATCTACGTCAGTCATACGCTGAAGTTCCAAAGCATCTCGTGAGGGATAATGTAAATCTTCTAGCAATATTTCGACAAGATGACATAAATTTCAAACATACATATATACGAGGATCATGTGAATTCTGACATGATGTATGCACAATTCAAAGATCTGTGCTCGAAATATTGGACGGACGATGGGTATGGAATCCTCGTAATAGACAAGGATATACCAATCAACTCAGATAGGTACAGAAAGGTTTTCCACTGTTTTGCTATAAATATATCATATACACTGCGTAAAGTGAACAATTCTCTCGTTCTGTCGTTGAACCGTCAACATGTTCGAACGAGAGAATAACGTCCTTAAACAGATCGCAGAAGCTAGAGAAGCAATCAGAAGCAAACATAATAGTCGTACGAAGTCTACAAAGCAAGAAGTTTACGAAGCGGACAATACTACTACATATTCAGAATATGCCAAGGATACTTTAGAATTCGAGAATAACGATGATATATCGCAAGCCCAAGAAATATCGTTTGAAACAGCCGGTAGTGATGCCCAAAATTAAATAAAAGAAGAAGAAGAGAAGGTTGATTCGTATACTAAAAAATATCTCGTAATGCTTAAACAAAATCATAAAAGTTATCTAGACAATGTGTATGAAGTTCGAAAACTAGGTGATATATTTATAATTGGCAATGCACCTATAACCTTTGAAAAAGAATATATTAATGTAAACGGATTCAAATATCCAAAATCTGTAGGGTTATTAAATCTGCTCTTCAGGAAAGAGACTGATAAAACTTTGAGCAGTGACGATGATATGGATGATTCTCGCAAGATTATCGAAGCAACGAGTGCACAAAAGCGAAAATATAGGGAAGATGAAGCTATGCGAACTCAAAAGTGTAAAAAATATAATAATGTTATTGCTCCGTTGCTTAATAAGTCAAATTAAAGAAAGTCTGTTGGAGGATCGGGACTCTTACCTACATACAAGATCGCTAGAAGAGATACCACGATGAACTATGTGTACTGGGACGATCCAAATGAACTAGTCGATCGTCTTTGATTGCTAATAGCTGAACAATCAGTTGGAAATCCGAGCCATATCTACGAGATTCATTCCATCATTGAAAAACTGCGTGAGGCGGGCTATATATATTGAGATGCAAGAGTGCAATCTATTGTCTCAATATGAGCGTCGATGTGTTCAGACGTAAGCTAGGTAGGGCTGAAGGTAGCCGTGGTCTTCCTGGCCTTGGATTCAAAGTCACCGATGATGGTCATTACGATGGGGAGAACAAGAGAATATGCAATCTGGCAGCACCTATCCTATTAAGTGACGCTGTAAATTTAGATGTCCTGCATGGTATCATTGGAAATGAAATTCAAAAAGTAAATGTTCTTATTTCTGGATTAAGAAGTGACCTAAAACATTTGGATGAAATCGTGGAATCTCACCGAAATGAAACCGATAACAAATTCAAAATTTACGATACTAAAATTCGCCCTATAAAAGATGCGGTGGGTCAAATTTCATAAAGTATTCACTCAGTGGAAGCCGACTAGCTAACACCTAAAATGCAATACAAAAAAGTAGTAGTGAAGGAGTTCCATAAACCTGCTAGACATAACTATCAGCATCGAAAGTTTGAAGTGCGAGGCTTGGATGAAACGCGGCAAGCTGATTCGTTGAGATATAGCCTTATGCTCAAGAGAACAAAGGTTACACATACATGCTTACCATCATAGACGTATTCTTCAAGTACACGTGGGCTGTGTTAGTCAAGAAAAAAAGTGGTGAAGACGTAACATTAGCCATGAAGTCTATTCTTCGTCAGAGACGAGTGCCTCAGAATCTGCATACCGACCGAGGTAAAGAGTTCTACAATAAGAATTTCCAAAAACTCATGAAGAGTTACAAAATTAATCTGTACTCGACGTACAGCAATCTCGAAGCATCTATATGTGAACGCTTCAATAGCACGCTTAAAAGCAAGATGTGGATTCAATTTAGTCTTCGAGGAAATTACAAGTGGCTCGATATCTTACCCGATTTGATTGTAGCTTACAATGACAGAAAACATCATAAGATTAGAAATGAAGCCAAGAGATGTTACTTTGGCGAACGAAACTTAAGTTCTGAAACGATTCTCATGCCAAACTGTATCTGTAAAGAGCCAAAATTTAAAATCAATGATAAAGTACGTGTGAGTAAGGTGAAACAAATTTTTGAAAAAGAATATACACCGAACTGGTCGACTGAGATATTCATAATGCGTAGAATATCTACAACTAATTCAATAACTTACCATTTGAAGGACTACCGAGATCAACCTATCGCTGGTGGTTTCTACAAGCAAGAACTCTTGAAGGCCAAATATCCCGATGTATATCACGTAGAGAAAATAATCAAGAAACATGGAAATAAAATATACATTAAAAGGTTGGGTTTTGACAGTTCACACAACAGTTGGATAAATAAATCAAATATGTAAAATAATAAAGAAAGAAAGTAGATAGCGGTGTTAGCTCAGTGGTTAGCTTGCTAGTCACAGAAACAACACTGTTCCAGGGATCGAGGGTTAGATTCTTGGTGAATGCAGTCAGATTTTTTCTGAGTTGTTTTCGACGGGAAAAATACCCTGGACATCGACTGTTTCGAGGCGGGTTTTTCCTCGGAATTTTCCTTCAGTGTAATTCCGGGTGTTCCCTTGCCTGACAGTGGCAACACCTGGGCGGAATTGCGAAACAGTGTGTAGGAAATCAGATGTTGATAAGGTAGAAATGAAAGGTAGCCAATCCGGTGCTGCGGCAGGGAGCATCGGTTTTACCGGCGAGGAGCTGGTCCCTGTAATATGGAACCCTTTCCGGGGAGGCTACACTGGGAAGCTGACCCGATGCCCCCTTGGGGGCAGAAAGTGTTGGCTTAACCGGCAAGGTGTGTTCACCGGAGATGCTTCCCAGTGAAGGATATATGGGGATGGATATAGGAAGGGATATATGAAAAGAATATAGGATTGGGCACTACTTCCACGCAGAGGTGGCAGAAGGCCCCCGCGTACTAGGCCTACTAGGCTGTAAGCGATAATGAGACAAAAGAAAAGTGACAAGAGCTCTTACCTACGCCTTCTACCTGTGAGGAACAACCATTAAAATCGTCACTAGTATGCCTTATTCAATGAACGAATTCAAAGTACAAAACACACTAGTGACTCGTATTCCGCCCCGTGAACTTTTTCTTTTTTTCATTTATTTAATTCTTTTTATTTTATTTATTTCTCATTTTGTATTTATTTATTTCCTTTTTTTATTTATTTATTTATTTCTTTTATTTTATTTATTTCTCATTTTGTATTTATTTATTTCCTTTTTTTATTTATTTATTTATTTTTTTTTATTTATATATTTACATATTTACATTTATTTAATCCCAACAACATTCAAAATTACTGTTACCATGATACAGTATGGATAAAGCATATCTATTGGCCTTGCTAGATATTTCTTCGAACAAATTATCATCCTTTTCCAGAGCTTCTTGACACTCGAAGTGGCCGTTTCCTAGCCGTGTATCAGGCAGGAATACTTGTAATTCTTCATCTATCACGACAACAGCTTTCAATCAAATCCTGGTGCTCACTTGTTTTAGCGCAGTCACCGTGTATTTTTCACCTTTCTCTAAGTCAGACAATCTCTTCTTCGGAAGGAAGGTGTTCTTCGCAATTGTGTTGAGCATTTCAAAGTTCATTCTGAAACTGAGAAATAAAACGTTATTATGTTCGAATTGTAAAATGCCAATAAATATTATACTTACATCGATGAGTAGATTGCAGCGACTAAGTCTCAGAATTTCTGTCTCCTGCTAGGAGGCTCACCATTCTCTTGATCGTCGAGCTGATGAATGTGCTCTGCTCTCTAATCGAGCTTCTTATATAGGACTCTACCCACTTCAGTGGCTACCTTTCCCTCGACCACTTCTGCGATTGGCTGTTCCTCCTTTTTAGACTCGAATATCTGCAGCAACTTCTCCATAAGCTGTTCGTCGTTATTCAATATACTGAAGTATCCCCACGGTAGCGTGTCAGTGCTATTCGGTAACAGATAGCGCTTATCGTCGTGGGAGCTATGAGCCATTTTCTCTTTCCTCTCTGTCCTGATAAAGTGTTTTCTAGAACGAATGTTGTTTTTCTGGCGATTTATCGTCGCCTGGTTAAACAAACATTCTCGATAATCGTCGAATGTGACGCTATTCTTTACCACGTTTCCCTTGACTCCTTTTGCCTTCTTGATCGGCTTCTAGTTTTTAATGAGAACGCTGTACATCTTGCCGCACAGTCCAATGAATTCCATCATTATTTTGCCATTGCGCGAATCTTTCATCAATCCTATGACCTTCTTGTTTTTTCGAGTTATTCGAAACTGATGATTTTCAGCGTAATCAAATGCACTGAACTTGTCGATATCAGTTTTCATGATCGGATACATACTGACACCTAGAATCTCATATATGAGACTATCTTTATCAGTGTACAAAAGTTTACTCTTCTCACCAACGCGTTGCCTCATGTAGGAGTAATGAAAGTCATATATGAATACCTTCAAAATATAGAGTACGCACAATTCGACATAAATCGGTTTTCTGATTGTAATTTTCTGTACTTGGCAATAGCACAGCAACGAGTTCGTCGGCAAATATTGAGCGACTGTGGAAATTTGGTTCGGCAATTAATGCTTCAGCACCGTAACGCCCTTTCCACTTACTAACAAGCTTTACATCGACTCGTTTTCGCTCATTTTCCATCATCTTACCATATACAGCGTTAATTAGGAGCTTGAAATAGAGTTTCTCAAACTTATTTTTCGCCTGTTTCCTCTTCTTCGTATTCAAGTCAACGTAAGGTTTAATCCATGGACTCTGCTTGAATCATAGAGCTGTGTGGATTTTCCTAAGGAGGAGCCTATGTTTTAGAGCTTGTTTCAGGTAACGATAATATATTATATATCGTTCCTTATTGCGCAACGTCGTCATCAGTTTCTCCTGCTTGGAGCCTAGTGTAATCAAATGTTCTGAATGCAGTGACAGATCCTTATGATCACCATGAATGTTCTCCGGATACACCAAAACCACTTCCAAGATGTAGCCAAAGTAGTAATCATCTGGTATGTCGATATTATCGACCCATTAAAATCCTCCAAATTGCAGATAATGTGGCATGGCTCATCCTTAGAGATTGTTGGCGTCGTAGTACATAAGATACTTTTCTTCTTCATCTGGGTTGTAGTCGTTAGCCGAAACTTGTTGTTTGCCTTCTCCTAACGATTGCAGCATTGGCTGATCCCACCTCTTATACCGCTTTCTACGAACATCAGCATATCTATGTCCGACAGCAATTCGAGCTCGACTTGTGTATATTTCAACATGGCGTCTCACGTCATGCCAGAAATCGTGTAGTAATGTGTGGGATTCGACCCATACATCTCGATTCAAGTCAATCGGAAATTCTCATAGGCATCTGCTAACATAAGCACATCTGTCTTCAGATATAAATCAGAATACTCACCGAGCGTTCTTATGTTGAATGTGTTCCACACATTTTTTGCATAATCGTAATCTGCATCGGTGATACCACTGACGTACAGTTTGTTGAAAAAATCTTGGATGGTAGCTCAAGCTCATTCAACTTGTAGAAAGAGCTTACGTAGCCATACGGGAAGACCCCCACCCTCAGAAGGAATATGATTTGATCTGGGGTGTAGCCATCTTCTTTCTCGAACACGTTTCTGGTGATGTCGAGGTTATCTAAATACGACGCCAATTTTTCCAATGATGCAGCCATGAAACGAAAAGAATCTATAAATCTGAAGTTTATATCGCTGCCATCGATATGCTTTATGAACGATATGTATCGTTCTTTGTTCTCTGCGATAAGTCTTACACGTCCCTTGAAGGTAGGAGCAGTCGCAATCTGTCTGATGATAAAGTGAGAATCATATCCAGTGAGATTGTGTAACACTACTGGAATGAATCTCGAATCCTTGTAGTTAAGATTACATTCTTGGTAGCTCCTCTGTACATTCCAGTCATATGGCAGTGATCTCTAACCGTTTTTGTTTTGTCACACTTATCAGAAAAGCTTTTTCCACAAATATGCCAATATCTAGCTGAATCAAAGCCTCTCAGCACTGGTGAGATTCATCGACTCGTGATTCACACACACACACGCACACACGCACGCATGCACGCACGCAAACACACACACAAATTCATACGGACATTTTCTAAAAATAGTGTATTTTGATTCCTTATATCTCAAAATTTTTTTTGCCCTCATCTGCGCCGAAATTACCACTTTTCCTACCGGACGTCTGGAGAGAAATACGTCTTTTCGGTGCTGGTCTGAGGAAAAATAGTATACGCACCATAGGAGGTAAAGGGGCGATCCCAATTCTCAGATCATCATTCTTCTATCAAAGACTATCTCGTATGTGCGAGGAAAAAAGTTTTAGCCTCTGTAGTAGTTACAGTATATTTAATTGCATTTGTAAACTCCGTGGCATGTATAACATTTGTAGACTCCGTGAATAACATATGTATAAAACATGTCAAATCAGAAGAGGAGCATATTTCGATATGTAATTTTGCTTCCTCCTAAAGGAAGCTTTGTAATAGTAAAAATAAAGTTTTCTTAATAACATCTTAAGAACATGTTTTGGGCCATTTGCAATCAAAATACACTATTTTTAGAAAATGTCCGTATGGATGTATGTGTGTGTTTGTGTGCGTGTGTGAGTATGCGTGCGTGTGTGAGTATGCGTGTGTGTGTGTGTGTGTGTGTGTGTGTGTGCGTGCGTGCGTGTGTTTTTTTTCTTAATGTGCAGCCTGGACTTTTGCTTGTTAGAAGCTGCCTGCCATCACACAAGCGTGCGTGTGGGAGTGTTTGTGTGCGTTTGCGTGTGTGTATGCCACTATATATCTCGAATAATCCATGGTTAAATTTGTCGTTTTTGTTATGCACGAAAATGTAATTTTTCTTTAAACGGCGATATTTTGAAAACATTTAACGCAGGAATTTGTCTTACGTGTCTTGATGAACATACGTAATCAGAAAAAAAAGATTCCTTGATTCATTTTTGGTTTATAACGATTTTTCTATTTTACGATATTTTGAAATCGATAATGCAATTTATGATCATAAGTTTATAATTTTTTGTAATTTATCTCTTGACAACAATCAATGATAAAAAACACACCTTTTTTGAGCTGTTAGTAAAAAGAAAATATAGCTTTTTTTAAGGAATAAATACGGTGACTGTCGTGTTTACTTCACTCTTTCAATTATTTGAACACTCGTAATATTACAATATTACATTCCTACCGCAAGTTAAAGGAGAGTCCACACACTACCGGTCTCGAAAAAAGTCATTTTTCGCCCAAGTGCGGATAATTTCTCAACGTAACTCAGCATGTTTTTACTGTAAAAAATGGTCCTAAAACACATTAAAATTAGGCGAAAAGAACTTTAATTTAAAGGGGGTAACTTACCTAAAAATGACTAAAAAATATATTTTTCTTTTATGATAAATTATTGATTTGCAAGGTATCTAGTACTTAAAAATAAAGTTTTGTATACCAATTAGGATATATAAAAAAGATATAGACTTTAATTATCATTTTTTAATAGCAGCAGTTTATTAAATTTCCGCGCGTTTGGTTGGCAACGCCGCGCTGCGTCGTCCATCACTACTAAGTAGTACTGACTGACAGTCATCTGATAAGTCTCTGAGAGTCAGTTTTAGTGTTTACTGTTATTAAAATAACATTATAACTTCATAATGTAGAATAGTTATTATAAAAGTGAAATATAAAAAGCAATTTTTTTAACCAGATAAGTATGTTTGCTGTATAAGTAATATAAATATTGGAAGGAATACATTACTTTGTGTTATACTTATTTACTTTTCAGCTAATTCAGCATACAAGGGACAAACAGAGTAAGCAATATATCATTATTGAAACAATTCTGCATATGAAGGCATCACATCAAGGAAGTTACTAGTCTTTTAAGAGGTTAGTCTTTGTATGTACACAAATTATTTAAACTTTGAATCTTAAATGTTTTTTGTATTTATACTTATGTGATATAATTGTTTACAGGATACACAAGTATTGAATGACTTGTTTTATGTCATATAATAGTTACTTTAGTGAATAAAAACATTAGAGAATTGTTTCAGGTATGTTATTCACATATATTGTGATATTAATACACTTTAACTTTAACTTGATATTGCTCAATTTTGTATTTTCAGATTGTACGCGTAGGCTCCTGATCAGCCAAAAGCATGAAAAATATTCTTCAAGGGCTTAAATCATTCGTAATTCATCCAGCTAGTGAATTATGCTACTCGTAATTAGAATAAATCAAATTATGATTAACATGTAAGTATTGTATGATCAATAGATAAATATGTGAATTTTCAACTTTTTTTTTGTTTTAGATACAGTAAATAGCTTCAGAAAATTGTGCAAGTGAGACTAACCAAATCTAAATAGTTTTATCCACTAATGGCACGATATAAAGTATTTTAAGCAATGGTAGACATAATATCATGTACATGAGTAGTTTGGAGCCTGCGCGTACGAAAAAAATGTTACTGGTCCCTTATCTACCATATTTAATCGATAATGGTACTTTTTTTCTGGTGAAATATATTAAAATATTGTATTTACTTGTAAGAAGTCAAGTTTATAATATACTTTATAACTAAAAAATAATGACTAAAAAATAAAAAAATCTTTTTTAGGTATGTTACTCCCTTAAGCTTTGTTGCGTATAAAATTATGAATTCGTGTAAAAGTTATTAACAGTCGAATATATTGACTGGAAATACATGAATATTGAATGGAACTTAATTGTTATATATTCGGTAGTTTTTGACACCTCTTTAGTAACTATTTTTAATTGTTAATAACTTTTTGTCGGATTAATATTTTTGTACGCAACAAAGTTTAAATTAAAGCTCTTTTCGCCTAGGTTTATTATGTTTTAGGGCCATTTTTACTGTAAAAACATGCAGAGTTTCGTTGAGAAAAAGACATGCTTCTCTTTACTAAAATTATACGCATTTGGGGTAGAATGTCTTATATTTCGAGCAAAATAGCCCATTGGAAAAATCTACGATTGCATATTAGATTCATATTTAGACTTCATATTTAGATACAAAAAAATACCTCTTAAAGATTCCCTGTAAACTACACCTGTAGTTAGTATACTATCAAATCACTACCTTAATAAGTTAAAAAAATAATTCTATATCTTTATTTGTATTAATTTATGATACTTCTTTCAATTCTCAAAATACAAAATTTGTGTTCATACTTTTAATTCCCTGAAATTTCTTTTAAAATTATCTGAATTTAAATATTTAATTATACTTTGTCATAAAAATTTACAGATATTCACAAGATAAAACGTTTGTTAGGGGTTTCGTACGTTTTAACTGTTCAACTAATCACTATGCTTGATAATACAATCCTCTATGTTGCACTAGGGTGGTCTATAATTTTCAAAGTTTCGATTGTCCTTCTTGTAACTCTTTCAAAAGTTGAAAAATATGAAAAAAATAACTCTCCTACGAGACACACGCTGGACGTTGAGTATATAATAAATTTGGTAAAAAAATGATTAAAACTTTATAAAGCAAGGCAAATTTTTTTAGTAATATACCATATCACTAAAATGGAAAGTCAACCACATCCGCTTTATCGAAAATTATGTTTTTTCCAAGTGAAGAGCCATATGCGTCAAATTTAGACCAAAAACAGTCAATCTTTGAACATTTTTCAAGACTCTAATTTTTTATGATATTTCGAATCTCAACATTTTTGTGAATCATTGTTCCCAATAGGATCTAAATAAAAATTAGCAAACGTAAATATATCTAAATATAGAAAGTGTTCCAGTTTCAATCTTGGGCAACTTTTCTAGCATCTTAAATGGTTTATGTCATAGTTTGATGTAATTTACTTATGGTAGTTTACGTCATGGAGACTTATACATCATTTTAATTAAAAGTTGATAACAGGGACTTTCATTTGACTGATCGCAGCATTTCTGAAGGTATTTGGATCAAAAGTTATGCGTTTTTTAATATTACGTAAAATTTCAAGTAGTAAATTGGGGGAATGCAAAATACTGTCCTATAACGTGATCCCCAATTTACTACCTGATAATTTTCATAATATTAAGAAACGCATAACTTTTGATCAAAATAACTTCAGAAATGCTGCAAACACTCAAATTAAAGGTTCTCTTATCAGCTTATAATTAAAATTATGTTCAAGTCTCCATGACGTAAACTACCATAAGTAAATTACATCAAACTATAACATAAACCATTTAAGATGATAGAAAAATTGCACAATATTGAGACTGGAACAGTTTCTATATTTATATATATTTACGTATGCTAATTTGTATGTAATTCTATTGGAAACAAAGATTCAAAAAAAATTTTGGGTATCGAAATATTTTCGAAATTTAGAGTCTTGAAAATGTTCAAAAATTTACTGTTTTTTGTTTAAATTTAACGCATATGGCTCTTCACTAGAAAATTTTTTCGATAAAGCGGATGTCGTTCACTTTCCATGTTAGTAAAATGGTAAATTACTAAAAAAAATTTGCCTTGATTTATAAAGTTTTAATCATTTTTTTACCAAATTTATTTAAAAAGTGCATAAATGCACTAAAACACTTTGAAATCAAGATAGGAATATTTAAATCTCAATGTCTAGCGCCTGCCTGGGCGGAGAGTTATTTTTTTCACATTTGTTCAACTTTTGAATGGGTTACAAGAAGGAAAATAGAAATTTTGAAAATTTTGGACCACCCTAATGTTGCACTTGTAGGCTATGACTCAATTTTTTATGTATATTTATATATATTTATATATTTTTTATATATTTTTTATACTCAATCATTGTCTGATTTTTTTTAAATTATATAAAAAGTACATGGTTAAAGTTTTAGTTTACAAGAGAAGTCAAATATACGCCGAGAAACAAAAATTCGTTCATTGTATAAGGTTCCTCCAATAAATACGATATTGACAATGACTATAGATTGTGACGCGTAGGGTCAAGATTTTAAGGTTTTACACTGGTAAATATATGCATAATACCAAGTATTTATAGTTAAGAATTTTTCAGAATAATTACTTGAAAAAAAATCGCTGACAATTCATTGGCACTTAGCTTCCTCAAACTAAATAAATTGTTCCGATATGAATTTTTATATTCCAATACATTTTTTGTAATTTCTCTATCTCTTTCTTATTAGTATCTCAAAAAGGTGTATTTTTTATCATTGATGAGAAATCATTATATAACAACAACGAGTCGATGAATCTAAACAAAAAATATTTATTTCATTAAAACTCAAAAAATGAGCGATTCGTAAAAAATTACCGTGTAATACGCACGAAATAGGAAATAAAAAATTAATAACAAAATATAACCTCAAATATTTCGAAAAATAAAAGACCTCATATTCTGGCCAAAGAGCTAAGACAAGACTACCTAGAGATAGTGGAAAGCTTTCCATCTTAATTTATTTATAAAAATTTTACATCATAAGTTTCCAAAATATGACGTTTTCGTGTACAACAAAAGAAGCAAAATGGCTTATAAAATATTTCGTGTCGGGGAACATAGATACATTTTATGCTCTTTCAAATGCATTTACACTGAAGCGATCATATTATTTCTACATACCAAAATAATTTACCTCATTAATTTCAGAATAACGTAAAATAGAAAAATCGTTATAAAACAAGAACGACTCAATGAATCTTAAAATTTATTTTTAATTCCCAATTCTCAATAAGAACTAAAGAAAATGATCCCCATTTGGTAAATCAACACCGCGCCTTTCTTGTGATCAAAATAAACGATCAAAACAAAGTTTGAAATAAAACATAACCTCAATTATCTTCAAAAATAAAAGTCCTCATGATCTGGGCAAAGAACTTAGCCAAAAGATAGTTAAAAACTATCTTTCTGAAAAATTTAAAAAAGAATAATGCCGTTTTACTCAAGTTATGGTTCGATATAGAAGATTGATTGTTTTTGCAAAAAGGTTGTTTTTTCGGCAAAATAAAAATAAAATAGCTTAAAAAGTTTACTGAATATTGTATTCTATGTTCATGATTATCTTAATTTCAATGTATTTCAATGATATATTTCCGAGATATAATCGTTTAAAATAAACATGACGTTTCCGTATATAACAGAAAAAGGGAAATAGTTTATAAAAATTTTCAGGTCGGAAAATATAGGTAATTTTAAGCTCTTTCAAATGTATTATTACTAAATCAATTATACTATTTCTAAGGTGTTAAAAAAAACGAAAAACTAAAATTCAACAATCGAGAAACCCATATCTAGACAAAAACGCATAAAAAATTAAAGAAAGTTATTTTTGAGCCGCCTTCCTTTAAAAAAATCAAGAAAGTGAGCCCTGAAACATAAATTTAACCATGGATTATTCTAGATATGAAGGCATACATACATGTATACATATACACACACATACACACACACACGCGCGGACGCACGCACGCACGCACGCACGCACGCACGCACGCACGCACGCATGCACACACATCCATACGAACATTTTCTAAAAATAATGTATTTTCATTCCAAATGGCCCAAAACATGTTTCTAACAGGTTTTTAAGAAAACATTTGTTTTTACTATTACAAAGCTTCCTTTAGAAGGAAGCAAATGTTTTTTATGAACTAAGAAAAAAAATTACGGTTTAAAGGCGTCTTACTAGCATAGACTCTGTGGCAGCAAAATATTACATTAATATTTATTTGTCCTTTGCTACTTTGTACCTTTGCTGAGAAAGTACTTGAATTTTTGTTATACTTGTATTTTGAGTTGTTTACACTGTAGAGAATCCAGGTTGTATTTTAATTTTTGCTCCCTTAAAGAGGAAGCTTTGTGATAGTAAAAAAATAAGTTTTTCTAAAAACATGTAAGAAACATCATTTGACGCTTAAGGAATCAAAATTCACTATTTTTAGAAAATGTTCGTATGGATGTCTGTGTGTGTGGGTGTGCATGTGTGTGTGTGTGTGTGTATGTGTGTGTGTGTGTGTGTGTGTGTGTGTGTGTGTGTGTGTGTGTGTGTGTGTGTGTGTGTGTGTGCATATGTGTATGTGCGTGTGTGTATTTTTGTGTGTGTGTATGTGTACATCGATATTTCGTGTAAGCCACGGTAAAATGTAATGTTATAGGGCTCATTTTGGTTGTTGTTTTACCCGTATGTAGCATAATACTCGTAATAATATTTTCGGATTCGTTTTTGTTTTTTGGCGGTTTTACGATTTTCGGTTTAAGTTTTTCGTTTCTTCCTCGTACGTCAGAAATAATATCATCGATCCAGTGAAAATGCATTTGAAAGAGCATACAATTTTTTATCCTTTACCATCCAAAATTTTAGTTAAGGTGTTTCCTGTCTTTTGTTATACACAGAAACGTCATTTTATGTTTGAACGGTAATTTCTCTGAAATATATAATAGAAAATTTTTGGAAAATATTCAGGTAAGTAGGACCGTGGAGAAGATTATTTTGTAAAATTATTGAGTCATTTTATTTTTTTATACTTACTATAAATTACTTTCTTAGTTATATGTTATCATCTTATTTTAAATTTATTCGTTAATATACGTACTATGCATTATATACATTAAACAATATTGTTTCATAAAATATGTTAATAATTTCATATTGCAACAATTCATAAAGTTTGAGAAAGCTAAGTGCCCATCAATTGGCAGCGGTTTTTTAGTATTTATTTCTAAATACGCTTCATTTAGTCGAAGCTTTTTCTCTACTAATATTTTAATACCCCATATACCATTGTTATGTTTTTATATTCAGCTAATTAAATTATAAAAATGCGCTAAGGCGAGTTTCGAACCTAGCTTTTTTTTGATATAAAAAAGCGAAGGATTTTCATTTTTTTCTATATTTAGATCGTCGTTGAATTGACTTTTGTATTGTAAGAATCTTTCTCCAAAATTGTTATCACTTGAATTTTCTGAAAATTGATTGGCAAGTAAATTTGCGATATCTTGAGGGTCATTGATTATATTTGTATTTTCTTTAAGTGAAGATATGTTAGAAAATTTATTTTTTTGTCTATAGCTTTGATTTTTTGCCGGATTTCTTTGGTTGGTAATTGATGGTTAATTGAATTCAGATATTCTAGCCAAGAATATTTTTTCCTATTTTTAACTGTTTTCTTTGACAAAGCCTTAAGTCGTTTATATTCAGCTTCGTTTTCATCAGTTTTCCTTTTCTCATATTTATTAAGAGCTTTTTTAAATTCTGTTATTACTAGATCACATTCATCATTCCACCATGGCGCATTTTTATTTTGATTTATACCAGTAGTTTTTGGAATGCTTTGAGTAGCTGCATAAAGAATTGTTTCAGTGAATCTATCAGTAATATTATCTATATTTATAGTTTTTTCATTGTTTATATTTTTTATGTGATCGTTAAGGTCTTGTATATTTTCCTCGATAATTTGTTTGTATTTATCCCAGTCAGCTTTATAAAATTTCCATCTCGGCTGGTTAATTTTTGGTGTAGGATCGGAATTTTTTATAGTTAGAAAGATAGGGAAGTGATCGCTGCCATATAAATTATCTAGGACTTACCAATTGATATCTGTTACGATATAATTACTGCAAAATGATAGGTCTATAGCGCTCGTTTTTCCACTAGCTGTAATAAAGTGAGTCGGCATTTTATCATTTAGTAAAATAATATTATTACTAAGGATAAACTCTTCAATAATTTTCCCTCTTAAGTCGCTCTTACACGACCCCCATAATGTGTTGTGGCTATTGAAATCTCCTATCAAGATAAATTTAGCTGGCAGTTGTTTTATAAGTTTTTCTAATTTATACATGGAAATTTCTGTTTTATTATTAAGGTAGATATTACATATGCATATAGTGGTGTTCTCTATATTGATATTAGCAGCAACAACTTCAAGTTTGGTTTAAATTACTAATTCCTCGCTGTATACATCGTTTTTTACTAGAATAGCCACTCCTCCACTAGCTTTTAAGCAATCATCTAAACTTCGATTTTTGTTATAACTTGTAAAATTTTTTAATTTTATTGTTTGAGGGTCTTTCAAGTTTGTTTCTTGTATACAGATAATATTTGCTTTGTTCATTTTTGTTCATCTATCAGTTTTTGGAGGAATTCGTATTGGCTATAATAGCCATTCATGTTCCATTGAATTATGTTGGCCATATTTTTAGAAATCGTCATCTGAATTTACCGGTGTATTTTTAGGAGTTAAGTTTTCGTTCGGGTCATTTATACTTTTTATTAATCTTGTGCATCTGCATTTTATACTGCGGTTTTTAGCATTAGGATAAATTTCTTCTTGGATAAATTTAGTTAGTGCAGTTAGATCTGTGCAGCATTGTATTGTTTTGCTATTTTTACTGTTTTTTTCGCACCTGTGACATTTTCCATTAAACTTTTGAACTGTAGATAATTTAATATTTTATTTGGTTCATTTAATATATCTTTAACGTGTTTTAAGTTTTTATCCATGATGTCTTCTAAATTATCAACGCTATCTGATTCGTCAAATTCAAGAATTTTAATTAACTTTTTAGATGTAGCCTTAGTACTTTTATTATTTTCTGAATTAGAGTTAATTCCTTGTTGCGAGTCTATAAAGCTGCTATCCGAGTGCGCTCGTTTGTTTACAATTTTGCTAATAGCGTCTGGCGGCGTCAATGGGGATTGGAATGTATTTACATCATCGGTATTGTTGTCTCCGGAAAATTGCGTGTTAATGTATGTTGTTGTATTTTCAGACGATTTATCTAGTTCTACATTCGAAATATGGCGCTCTTGCATACATTTAAAGCATTTTAATGTATCGGTGCTTAAGTAAATGAAATAATTAACATCGTCATAATTAAGTTTAATTGATTGAGGTATTTTTCCTACATCTTCCGGTTTAACAAAAACTTGCCTTCGGAAACTAAGTACATGGCTATACCCTTCTTTGAAAATGCTTGCTTTCAAAAAAGTTACAGGAGATCCGCGTGAGACAGATAGATTGTCTATAACATTTTCAAGAATCGAATGTGGAATTGTAGGAGAAACATTAGAAAGGATAATTCGCTGTTGTTTTGTGATCAGTGGTCTAATATTAACTGGATAATTGCCTATTTTTATATTTTTTTGTTTGTCTGTTAGATTATTTACAAGTTCTTTACTTGAGAGGTAAATACACACTCTGTTGTTGGATATCCTTGACGTGAACAAAACATTTTTTGGTTGCACTAAATCTCCAATGGCGCACGTATAATCAGCTAGTTCCAAATTTTCTACACAATCAAGCAGTAGGCCTTGGTCTCTTTTCGGGAACATTTGTTTACTTGCAGCTGCTGCGTATGATGCACTATTAGAATTTGAATTTGACTACACTGTAATCTTCATCGGGCTTGCGAGAGTTTGGCCACCGCTTTCGGTGGCCATCGCCACTTACGAGATAGGAACTCGCGTTGGCATAGAAAATTTCAATGGGCTGAAGCCCTATACTGTCCACTTCACTGTTACGTATAAGTTTGTTTATACTCGGAGCGATTATAAACACGTCCGTTCTCAACGAGATCCGAACGAAGAGTGAGCATTATTATTGTGTTACAAAATTTGCAGATAATTTACATGCTTAACTAATGCATATACTGTTGCTGCGCACATGTCTTATGTATATATATATATATATATATATATATATATATATATATATATATATATATATATATATATATATATATATATATATATATATATATATATATATATATATATATATATATATATATATCTTACTTATTTACTAATTTAACAAATTTAATTATAACATGATATTCATTTATGTTTTTGGTTTGATTTAAGTAATGTATAAAGAGAAAGTCGCATTCACTGTTGAAGTGGAAATGTGTGTACTCATTGAGACATATATAATAATAATAATCATTGTGTACTCATTGAGACATATAACATTTAGTAATAATCATTGTGGCAATGTGATTTGGAAATTTGGAAATAATAAATATTTCCTTATTGTATACTTATATGATATATATATATATGTGTGTGTGTGTGTGTGTGTGTGTGTGTGTGTGTGTGTGTGTGTGTGTGTGTGTGTGTGTGTGTGTGTGTGTGTGTGTGTGTGTGTGTGTGTGTGTGTGTGTGTGTGTGTGTGTGTGTGAACATATATATATATATATATATATATATATATATATATATATATATATATATATATATATATATATATATATATATATATATATATATATATATATATATATATATATATATATATATATATATATTTAAGAAAAGAAATTTATTGACGGAACTCTGAAAAGAATGTAAAATGATACAAAATAGTGATGCTCACCCTTGTATTTCAACTAGCATAATTTTCATTTCTGGAATCTATTATATAATACGTATGGTGCATGTTTCTAGTTATCTTTTTGTTTATTTAGCGATATGATACTTATAAATTATTAAAAAAAATCTGCTTGTATGCGCAATAGGTTTTCGTATACCAATCTAGAAAATTTTTTGCTTTCTTTTCAAAGTATTTTGAACAAATGTATGAAGAGTTTTTATTTCTAAAACTGAAATACGTTTTTTAAAAATACAAGTTCGTACTAAAATACTACTTTTAATTGCAAATAAAAAATTGTAAATATCAAAGTAGCAGCCTAAATAGATAACAATAATTTTTTTTACAAATATAGCTTCATACACTTTTTAGATTTACTATAAAATAAATGTTAAAAATATTTTTAGATTGATCCATCAGAACTTCTTGCACATAGTAAAAATTACATATATGCATGTTATTAAGGTTTTTTTGGCTTCGGCTAATTTCATAGGGCTTAAATTTTACTCAAACTTATAGTGTAAAATGTTTTCTTTTTTATACTATAACCTGCTTCATACATTTAAAATTTTTTTTCCCAAATTAAACAATTTATATGTTTCCGATATCTTCTTCCTCTAATCCTTTCGGACCTGAATTAAATCTAGCGGTAATATACCACTTTTTTAAATACATTTTGACTTATTATGGTACAAATATGAAATTTAAGTGGTTAAAAAATTTTTTTTTTCAACATATTTATGTATAATTATGTTTATTTACGTGAATATACATACATAATTACATAAATATAATCCTAATGTTGTGCATGATGAGTAAGTTTGATTAAATTGAGATTTCGAGGCGTTTTTAGTATTAAATTTTTAATTTTACGTTTTCCCCGCTATGTACATTCTAATGTACATTGGGTCTGAAAGGGTTAAAGAAAAATATAACTTTTTTGTATCTAAACTATTCTTTGAAAATGTTTAAGTTGCAATTAATAACGAATTATTTAAAAACAAAAATTATCATAAATTATATTATTCATTTGATTAATTTAATTTAATTTGCATGTGTCAAGCTCGATATTTTTCTCCTAAGTAGTAGCCCGCAAAATATTCTCCGCGCCGCCGAATTAGTACTTTGACGATAGAAGAAATTGAGAATACAAAAAAGGTCAGTGATTTTCGCGATCGGTGAGTCGGCTGCGAGCTAGATCTGGCTTAGCTTAGGTTAGGTCGCCGGCTCACATGGGTATGCGCGGGCGGGACAAACTATGTGTGCTTCCGGTTCGCGCTGCGAGCGTTCAGTCGTCGCAGTACGCGCATGGCGAGGAGGGCAGTGTTTGTATGTTATTCAAGTGTCAGTATTTCTTGTTGTTGACGTGTGGGCAAGAAGATGACGCCGTCGGTGTACTCGTCAAAGCTGGCTGCGACGTGGAGAGAACTCCAAAGACTGTCTCTTCATACTTCCCCATTGGTGGACTGACGACTGGCAATGACGAGAAGAGGATAGGCTGATGTAAACAGCCTCATTGCTGCAGTCTGCTAGGTAATATTAGTGTCCCTGGCAACTTAGTGTTTGCTGTTACTTCACAAGTGTGTCGTTTTATTGCAGGTCAGGAGCTAAGCTGCACCTGGGGAGTCTGTGATGGAGTTGTTACAGCTGTTGGATCTTGAATTGTGTTTCTTAGAGCACTCATGCAGGGCTGCTTGCTCAGGTAAGTCTGTTTCCAATAAGTTATTGTATTGTGTAGCTGTTATATTGTTTGTTGTGTTTATCAAGTAAGAGATGATTCGAGAAAGAATGGAGGTATGCCACGAGCTCTGACACCTTGACCAGACCAGTTTCCTTTAGCTGGTGCATTGTTCAAGACGGATGGCAGCTTCTTGTCATCTTCTGCTGCTTCATGGGCCTCGCTAGCTGGAGAGCTCCCGTACATTATCTGTACAAGTAGACAAGAGGATATTGCAGAAGAAGACTGAAGAGAAGTGTGGTGTTTGTTTTTATTTTAATTATTGTCAGCGTCCTTTATCTATGTTAATGTCAACATGTTTCTTTGAAAGAAAATGTAGACATTATCATTAAAATTGTTTAATTTCTAGAGGTCAAAAAATTTTTAAGCCATCACAAAACTAGTTACCTCGGCAGTTGTTATTTAACTATATCCTGTTTGCGTGTTCACTTGTAGACCTACTCACGGTTATCCAGTTTGCCAGTGTGATGTCTGCAAACCATTGTAAAAGAGGATCTCGCAGCCCCAGAGACTCAATTAAATGTTTAATACTGTATTTTTGGTTACGGAAATAAGTTACTGTGGTTATGACATCCTCTTTCACAATAGTTTTAAGAAATCACAGACATAGTGTAAGAGCATCTCATGGTTTTAAGAAATCACAGCTGTAAAGTGGATAACCATGAGCAAGTCTACAGGTGAACACGCAAACAGGGTATAGTTGAGTAAAAACTGACAAGGTAATTGGTTTTTTAATGACTTACAAAATTTTAGACTTCTGGAAATTAAACAATTTAAACGTTAATGTCTACATTTTTTAGGTAGATGAAGGTGCATCATCAGTCAGTTGGAATAGGGCCATTTGTTTGTGTGCAACATTTATTGCAAACAAAATTTAGTAATCTCGCCGTGCAGATAAGTGTCTCTAATTTTTTATTAATTCATGTATATTTTAATTCATTTCAATAAAAATATGACATATTTTTAAAAAATATATATTGTATTTTTTTATTTTTAACCCACGCCTTTTATAGGTCGTGCTAGCAGGAAGAATGTTGAACAACATAATGGCATAAACGAATAAATTGAATTACAAATTATAGTATTGTTATGAAAGCCAATAATACACAACGTACAACAGTATTAATTAATAAATATTAAACTAATATATCCATCAGTAAATGTCCCAACTATACTCTCAATAGCCTATTTTATCAAACATTTGTTTACTTTTTTGACTTAAATAAGTATTGATAATAATTACAGAAAGTACCTCTTATAATAAGTTATATAATAAGTTATATTACGAGTATTGTGTATACCATTGCAAAGTATCCACGGGTTACATAAATAATTCATTATTGTCTTGCTTTCAAATGTATTTCTCTTTTTATTACTATATTTTATTACTTTAAAGTAAAGTTTCCACGAGTTACATAAATAATAATGAATTATTTATTTATTCTTTCTTCAAATAAAAATGATTTTTGATAAATTCTGTGCATTCCTCTGAAGCTTCAATTTTTACTTGTACGAGTTCTTCCTTTACTACTGGTCTTTCAACTTGCTTTCTTTTCTTCGAAGGCTCAGTTATATCTATAATCATACAATCTGAAAATATAATAACATAAATAATCTTTCATCTTACATGTTCTGATATTAATTTATTATTTTTTATAATATTCAAAAAGAAAGCATAATTCTATAGAAAAGTTCGAAATTTGTTCACAACTGCTTTATCTGATATGAGATTTATTACTACTCACCATCCTCGTAAGATGATAATGTATACATTGATTTATTCTTATTTTCTTCTACTTTCAGTGATTTTGTCTCCTCCAACTTTCTCTTCTCTGGTTTTTCCTCCTTCAGTTTGACCGTCTTCGACTTGTCGGTTTCAAGATAATTGATGAAAAGAAATGATGCTTCCATGCGATACTGTAATTTATTCTTGCTCTCTTCGATTTTAGCTACATGAGGCATCAAACTAAGGAAATGATGATAATCAGCCTGCTCTAACGAGTTGTTTGAAACATCAAAGCTATTTACTGTCGTAGACGTTTCTAATGATATTTCACTGTTTCATCGTTCGTAATATCATTTTCAGATCCTCTTCCCTGTACATTCATAGACACTTGTTCGTCTATGGATGGTTTCTTAGTTCTTAGAAGATTTATGTTACCAGATGAACATTTACTTTTTTTTCTTTGGTGAACTGCATAGCTTCAAGTGTGGCCATGTACTTTTAACTACTTCATCAGCACCAGAACCAGATCTTATATCTTGTATTTTGTTGCTTTTCTTCGTGAACGTAGTACAAAGACCTCGCTACTTGTTCCTTACCTTATCTTCTAAAAATACAAACGAATAATTGTTATATTGACTATCCTTACTACCGAAACCAAAAACCGATGCAACTTCATGCCATTGTTTACTCATAGCATGAGAGTTTTTATACAGAGTATTCTATTTGTTCCAGAGAATAGGCCTCTCTAATGGCGACGATCAAAGTTTCTTCGTTGTCAGTGTCCCACTCAAAGACCATCGTTTCCGATTTACAACAGTATAGTTGAGGCTTTTTGTCTTACACGAACAATGTTATATACAGCCTTTTTTTAATCAACGAAATCCACTCTAGAAGATGCTGCACTTCGAAATTCACGTGCTATTCTGATAACCGGAACCGGCACAACTCGCTTAAGTGACATGCTCGTCTTTTTTTATTCTGCTGGGAGGTCGTAGCTCTTATGGTAATAACCGAGTTCTACTATACAGCATACATAAGAAGGATGAAAATAAAAATTTGTAGACATTTATACTACAAAAATGCGGTTGCTTACTGTTTTTATCATAATAATAAATGTTTATAAATGTTTAATTACCATATATTTTGTGAAATTTTGCTAAATAACGAAAAATACGATGCGACGTGAGGCTGTTAATCTAACCAAGAAACGGTAATATGACGGTCAATTTTACTGTTATCTATGGGTCAATTTTTTAGTTATTTATAAATAAAAAATGTTTCAAGTCATTAATCAACAAAAATGTTTACTGTTCTTTAATGTTTACTGTTCGTTACACAATAACAAACCTTTATCAACCTTGATTTTTATATTACTATAAAAAAGTACGGCGCGAGGTAAAGGTCACTATGATAAAGTTCGCTCCGCCTTCCCCTTTCCATATAAACTAATGTACCTGTACCTATCTACCACCAAAAGGATAGTTCCAATTTTGGCCGCCTTATGAGGTTTCACGAGTATTTTTTTGAGGCACTACTTGTGCAAATCATATATATATAAAGTCTCAACGCGCAACACATAGGACTAAGGTAGGTTCCTATCTCATCAGCAGTGTATAAAGAAGTTTTAGTGTTAGTGAAAGTTGTGTTAGCCAGTTCAAATATAGTTCGTAATATTCGTTTACGAACTAAAAAATAAAATAATTAAATAAAATAATTGAAAGAACAGAAATGTCTGGAAATAAACTACACGTTGAAAATTTTATGGAAGTTGCAAAAGTGAGCTTGGATGACTATGGCGACCATTTGTTTTTTAAAATGATTACACCTTTCATGTCTTCGCTGTCTCCTACCGACAGGCTTAGATTTCATAAGGATTTGATTGACCTGACGCTGAAATATGCCTATCCGAATTCACAACCGCAAAATGGTATGGTATAAGTCAATTAAATTTCAATATATATATATATATAATGATACATCGTTTTTTATTTCAGGCAACTCGATTAAAGCATCCACCTCAACGTCTTAAAACACAAAATTAATGCATTGTACTTCAATTTGTTGTTGAATTCGTCAGCAAATAAAAATTGTGAGATTATAATTTATTATTTCAATTTTGTATATAACCTTCTCTTAATATTCTTTAAGGAGAAAAAGGGCAAATTTAGTTCGATCAACATAAGTATCGGAAGTTTTTAGCTATATATATATATATATATATATATATATATATATAGAGAGAGAGATAGAGCTATATGGGTGTGTGTCAGCACGCTAGTAAAACGTCAATCATTTTTTCTTAATTAATGTCTATAGGTATATCTTTAACTATATAGCTATTCGCCTTATTACGGTCTGCCATAATAGCAATGTATTTTTGCTGAGCAGGTATCGCGCATGGACCTGGTGGCCCACCGACCGCTATCTGGTGTCCCGATATTCCTGATCAATCTCGATGTTCACGTTTGGAGGTTAGAGCATATATCGTTGTCGTTGGTCAAGATCAAAAATACATGTATATAATAAATGTTTACCCTACAGCTAATACAGTGTGCAGAACGCTTGCGTGCGCCAAGTCGTACTTTCTGTACGCCGTGCGGTAATGTATTATTATGGGAGAGTCCACCAGTATGACCCCCATAGCTATTTTACCTGTAACTTTTGTATATCAAGGTGAAAATGAAAAATTCATAATGGAATTAGTTGTATGGATGGACCTTTACAACAGAGTAAATTAGTTTTGGCCAAAATTAATAATCTGAGATAACTGTTAATAAATAACGAAAAATAAAGATTTTTAGTTTTTAAAAAAGTGTCTCTCAGTATGACCCGCCCTAGTAAAAAATAGAATTAACCGGTTCAAACGATTAAAAATGATACATACAACGTATTTAAAAGATATTAAACAATTTATTTAGAAAAATATGATTAATTTAACATATAAATATATTTTTTTTTAATACTGACAAATTATTTAGACATTAATTTAATATAATATATTATATTTATGATTTATTTTATTATTTATTATTTTAACATATCACAAATGAAATAATTGAAGGCATCGATTCTAAAACGTCCTTAGTGCTCGGCCCGGCTGCCGTTATATCAAAATTGACGTCATGGTGACCAAAATTTGCAATTTTACGGAAATGAATTTTAAAAAATAGTATCGTGCAGAGGATCAAAAATGGCAACTTTTTATATATATACTTTGTTTGTACAATGTGTAGTATTTGAAAAAAAAAAATAAAAACGGCAAAATTTTAAATCTTATTTGCACCACGTTTTTTAAACTTAGCTCGCTGCAGCTCCGACAAATATGAACGGATCTTGCTTATTTTTTGCATAGACTCGTAAAATAGTCTTGCGCTGCTAATAAACTCATAGATAGTTAAATATTAAATATTTTTCATTCAACAATTTTATTGCAAACCAGTGAGCTACCTTTTATATGGTTAAGTATGTTCAACGAAAAAAAGTATCGAGGGAAGTTTAAGACTCAACTAACTTTCAACGAGACATTTGTTTGTTAACATTTGAAGAAGTTTCTCAGAAAATTTCAGTTGAATTGGATGAAAAGTGGCAAAGATAGAGCGATTTTGCCAAACTTGCACGATGCGCGCGAACATTAGCGGGTCTGCGCGATACATGACGCTCAGTGTATGTCAGTCGTAGAATAAGAAATAATTTAAGAAACATGATAAAAGTTATCCTGAAATCAACAAAACAAAGTCGAACTCGTTTCGCATTGAAATCACACTGATTTTCTTGTTCGTTTACAAGCTGCATTTATTCACAAATTTGTTAATTTCTTTAATCTTTTTAAAAAACGTTTTACTTGCTAAATAAATTATAAGCATAATGTCGATCAATATAGGACGTAAAAGAATTAGAAATGAGCATGTATGGAAAAAAACTATTAATAAAAGTTGTAAAAATAAGGTAAGTAAAATATCGTAAGACGTGTTATAAAAAAGAATTTCTGTTGCAAATATGATTGAATGACATGTATATAAAACTCGAAATTAATTAAAACGAAGAACTCTCTAAATTTTTATGCTGTTGTGAAATATTATGTAAATAAACAATTTGAGGTTAATTATTTTAATTACTTATGCATCCCATGCGTTAATCAACTTCCACACCCGTGTCAAAATGCACTATTTTCAAATCATTTAAAATGAAGCTGTAATCAATTTTGTAAAATAAATTTTTTCATTAATACGTATATATAAAATGATGATTTCCAAACGTCTTTTATATAGGGATTAGAATATGAATCAGTTAGTGGAAAGAAAGTGCTTGAAAAGACGTTCACAGAAATCAAAAATTGTTGTCCTAAAAAGTGTTTTTTAAAAGTAGATCATGAATGGCAAAAAAGTATGTTTCATAAATTTTGGCGCAGTGGAGATTTTCAAGTACAGAATACAATATTAGAAAATATGATTGTAAGAAAAGAATCGACACAAGAATTAAAACGTTTACAGTGGCAATTTCATTGTTACTACAAAAGCACTAGTATCGATATTTGTCGAAAGTTTGTTTGCAGTATTTTCCAAATTGGAGAACGAAGAATAAAAACGGTTCAAGAAAAAATAGTAAGTGGCAAAACGATGTCTGATAATAGAGGAAAACAAGATAATCACAAGGTAAAGCTAACTGAAGATGTCAAAACTTTAATTCTGGAACATTGTAAAAGCCTTCCGCATTCTGAGTCACATTATACTAGAGAAAGCTCAAAGCTTTACTATTTTCTTGATACATCGTTAACATTACATTCACTCTATTTTTCCTTTTTGGATTTTTATGCAGCTGTAACAGGGAGTGAAGCTATTCTATTAATATAATATTGATAAAACAACATATTTTAATTATTTTAATCATTTTGTGAATTTCTCTATTGGTCTGCCACGTACTGATGTATGTGATCTTTGTTTTACTTATGAAACTAACAAAGGACGAGAAAATGAGTATTTTGAACATATCGTGCAAGTTGAAAAGTATAAAAACTTAAAAAATTCAATGTTGTCCACTGTAAATGTACTAAAATGTGAATTTGACTTTGGTCAAAACTTGCCATTGCCAAAACTATCAGTTAATTCTCAATTTTTTCGTCGTTTAGTTTGGATGTATTTGTTTAATGTACACATTTTCGATAGTGATCGAAGTTACATTTTCCATTTCCTTGAAGGGATTTTAAAAAAGGGCGCCAACAGCGTATGTAATATGGTTGAGTATGCGATAAGGAAAGAACTACAACTAAACGTCTTCGTTATATAAAAGGAAAAAAAAAGTAATATGTTTTTGAAACGCGTTGTATGTATTGCGACTAAATTGTAAATAAATCTTAATGTAGAAATATAAATAAATATAAGTATTAGTTATTTGAAGTTTCTAATTTACTGAACAATGTCAAAAATCTGTGAAATTTATATGTTTCCCAGAAATTTATATTTTTAAAGATTGTAATTTACTATTCAATTCATTTACGCTGCAATATTCTTTTTAATGTGTGTGAATTTCATTTGAACGCTTTATTATAACCATTTATTATCTAGTGTATATAACATTTAGAATTAACAATAATTTCTAAAACTTTCGTACAAAGATTTAAAAATTCAACAACTTTATGAATAACTGCCGTTTGATTTTGCCTTTGCTTTGTTTATTTAATTTTTTATTGTTTCATCAGATACTTATTTTTCTTAACTTCTACACTATAAATCGACAGTATTAAATAGTATGATTTGATTAAGTATGTATTTTTTTAAAAAAAGGACAGCAAATCTTTAAGTATACGGCATTATATGACTGACATACGCTGCGAGCGTCATGTATCGCGCAGACCCGCTAATGTTCGCGCGGAGCGTGCAAGTTTGACAAAATCGCTCTATCTTTGCCACTTTTCATCCAATTGATCTGTAAATTTCTGAGAAACTTCTTCAAATGTTAACAAACAAATGTCTCGTTGAAAGTTCACTGAGTCTTAAACTTCCCTCGATACTTTTTTTTCGTTGAATATACTTAACCATATAAAAGGTAACTCACTGGTTTGCAATTAAATTGTTGAAAGAAAAATATTTAATATTTAACTATCTATGAGTTTATCAGCAGTGCTAGACTATTTTACGAGATTATTCAAAAAATGAGCAAGATCCGTTCATATTTGTCGGAGCTGCAGCGAGCTAAGTTTAAAAAACGTGGTGCAAATAAGATTTAAAATTTTGCCGTTTTTATTTTTTTTTCAAATACTACACATTGTACAAACAAAGTATATATATAAAAAGTTGCCATTTTTGATCCTCTGCACGATACTATTTTTTAAAATTCATTTCCGTAAAATTGCTAATTTTGGTCACCATGACGTCAATTTTGATATAACGGCAGCCGGGCCGAGCACTAAGGACGTTTTAGAATCGATGCCTTCAATTGATATTCAGTTGGCTGGTACACTTGATACGTAACAAAATAAAAAAAAGAAAGAAAAAGTATAACTAATTAAATAACTTTCAGTTTTATTTTATTTCTTAAAGAGTGGTCATACTGAGAAACACTCGGAGGGTGGCGGGGGGGGAGTCATACTGAGCAACAAAGATTATGTATCATTTTAGCCCGTATCGCATATCAAAAAGGAAATATCGACTCAGCGACGGTCCTGCTTCTTCATGAACAACTAAATATTGTGTTAATGCATCAAGACTGATGACTCGAATTAATCCAAAGTCATGAAATCTAGTAGAACATTGATACTCGTATTAGGAAAGAATGGAAGAATTTACATCATGTTTTCAATATAAAGACTAGACACTCATATTGCGCCAAAAGATATATTGTACTCTAAACTTATATATAACAAAATTCTATTAGACTGCGCGTTTGAGAATGGGAAAATTACATATCAGAATAATAAATCACATTAAAGGAAACTACGTGCCAATGAGTTGGTATCGGGTTATTAAATAAGATATACTACAATCCCATTTTTGTATTCAATGACAACAATATTGATAAAACAAACGTACCTCAAAGTAATCACTAATCTTTCCTCAGGTACAATAGGCTGCTTGTGAAGATTGCACCAATTCTTCTCTAAAGATGTTTCAATTTTTGCCAAAATATATTCAAATGTACTTAGTTCCATTCGAGTATACTTTACAAATTTATCATTATATTTTTTTAAAATGCGAAATAAATGATAGTACAAGCTACAAGTTTGTCGATTAACATTTACTTCATGTATCTGAAATCTTCTGACACGATTTAAACTTTTCTCGATAGTGCAATTGCAGTCTTCGCAGTCTCTTGTTACGTTTAAATCCTCCATTTCAAACGCCTATACAATTAAAAAATTTAATGAAATAATACTTTTTGATACTGCCTGGTAAATCAGCTTTTTAGCACATTGGACTTTTTTCACATACAAGTCACATGCACAAAAAATCAACTTTCCCAACTGTATCAGACAATCTTTTATGTCACAAGAGAGATAATTATATGTTTGTACTGTATTCTTTATTGCGAAAATAAGTCAGTGAGGCTATGAGATACTCTTTCACAGTAGTTTTAAGAAATCTGTCACAAATTGGAATACCGTAAGTAGGTCTGCAGGTGAACAAGCAAACAAGGTATAGTTGAATAAAAACTGCCAAGATTATTAGTTTTATGTAGGCTTATAAAACTTCTGTACAAACTTTTAGACCTCTACATACAAAAGTACGATTTGGCGCACGCAAGCGTTCTGCACGCTGTATCAGCTGTACGGTAAACATTTATTATTCGCTGTGAGCTTCTACTTGGAGAGGATAAATGAAGTGATCCCAGGGCCCATAGCGACGAAAAGTGGCAAAAATGTTTACCCGTAAATGTATTACTATATATATATGCTCGGTACAGATGACCTACTTTCTTGTGTCTCTTCTCTTTATACATAAAATTAAAGCTGCATCTATACAGATTCATATTGTAGACAATAATCAGAAAACAATCTTTATTTCCGTTGTTATCTCAGTTTCTCAGTTTGTAATAAATTCCCCATATGATGTGTGCTGAAGTATCCAACATTAATCTCAACCCCATGCCAAGTCAGATGGCGCGTCATGTCATGCTCACAGCGAGTGCACTTATTTTTGATCTTGACCAACGACAACGATATATGCTCTAACCTCCAAACGTGAACATCGAGCTTGATCGGGAATATCGGGACACCAGATAGCGGTCGGCGGGCCACCGGGTCCATGCGCGATACCAGTTCCGTAAAAATACATTGCTAGTATGGCAGACCATAATAAGGCGAATAGCTATATAGTTAAAGATATACCTATAGACATTAATTAAGAAATAATGATTGAAGTTTTACTAGCGTGCTGACACACACACACACACACACACACACACATATATATATATATATATATATATATATATATATATATATAGCTAGCTAAAAACTTGCGATACTTATGTTGATCAAACTAAATTTGCCCTTTTTCGCCTTAAAGAATATTAAGAGCAGGTTCTATACAAAATTGAAATAATAAATTATAATCTCAAAATTTTTATTTGCTGACGAATTGAACAACAAATTGATGTACAATGCATTAATTTTGTGTTTTAAGACGTTGAGGTGGATGCTTCAATCGAGTTTCCTGAAATAAAAAACGATGTATCATTATATATATATGTATTTATTTTTTTAAATTTAATTGACTTATACAATACCATTTTGCGGTTATTGTCGGATAGGCATATTTCAGCGTCAGGTCGATCAAATCCTTATGAAATCTAAGCCTGTCGGTAGGAGACAGTAAAGACATGAAAGGTATAATCATTTTAAAAAACAAATGGTCGCCATCGTCATCTAAGCTCACTTTTGCAACTTCCATTTCCAGACATTTCTGTTTTTTTAATTATTTTATGTAATTATTTTATTTTTTAGTTCGTAAACGAATATCACCAACTATATTTGAACTGGTTAACACAGCTTTCACTAACACTAAAACTTTTTTATATACTGCTGATGAGATAGGAACCTAACTTAATCCTTTGTGTTGCGCGTTGAGACTTTATATATATGATTTGCACAAGTAGCGCCTCAAAAAAGTATGAGTGGAGGAGCCCCATAAGGCGGTCAAAATTGGAACTATCCTTTTGGTGGTAGAGAGGTACAGGTACATTAGTTTATATGGAAAGGGGAGGGCGGAGCGAACTTTACCATAGTGACCTTCACCTCGCGCCGTATTTTTTTTATAGTAATATAAAAATCAAGGTTGATAAAGGTTTGTTATTGTTCAAATAACAGTAAACAGCAATATTTTTGTTGATTAATGACTTGAAACATTTTTTATTTATAAATAACTAAAAAATTGACCCATAGATAACAGTAAAATTGACCGTCATCTTACCGTTTCTTGGTTAGATTAATACAAAATATATGGTAATTGAACATTTATAAACATTTATTATTATGATAAAAACAATAAGCAACCGCATTTTTGTAGTATAAATTTTTATTTTCATGCTTCTTGTGTATGCCGTATAGTATAACTCTGTTCTTACAAAGAGGGACGACCTCCCTGCAGAAAAAAAGACGAGCATGCCAGTTCAGTGAGTTGCGCCGGTTCCGGTTATTAGAATAGCACGTGAATCTCGAAGTGCAGCATTTTCTAGAGTGGATTTCGTTCATTAAAAAAAGGCTGTATATCAAATTGTTCGTGTCGGACATAAAGCCTTAACTGTCCTTTTGTAAATCGGCAACGATGGCCTTTCAGTGGGACACTGATAATGAAGAAATTTTGATCGCGTCGATTCGAGAGCGGCCCCTAGGAAAAACATATTAAACTGTGAATCTCGAAGTGCAGCATCTTATAGAGTGGATTTCGTTGATTAAAAAAAGGCTGTATATAACCTGTTTGTGTCAGACAAAAAGCCTCAACTATCCTGTTGTAAATCGGAAACGACGGTCTTTGAGTGGGACACTGACAACGAAGAAACTTTGATCGTCGCCATTCGAGAGAGGCCTATTCTCTGGAACAAATAGAATACTCTGTATAAAAACTCTCATGCTATGAGTAAACATTGGCATGAAGTTGCATAGGTTTTTGGTTTCGGTAGCAAGGATAGTCAATATATTTTTTATTTTCTTATATTGAATATTCAATATTTTTTATAAATTGATTTGATTTGCAAAACAATTATTCGTTTGTATTTTTAGAAGATAAGGTAAGGAACAAGTAGCGAGGTCTTTGTACTACGTTCACGAAGAAAAGCAACAAAATACAAGATATAAGATCTGGTTCTGGTGCTGATGAAGTAGTTAAAAGTACATGGCCACACTTGAAGCTATGCAGTTCACCAAAGAAAAAAAAGTAAATGTTCATCTGGTAACATAAATCTTCTAAGAACTAAGAAACCATCCATAGACGAACAAGTGTCTATGAATGTACAGGGAAGAGGATCTGAAAATGATATTCAAACAACTCGTTAGAGCAGGCTGATTATCATCATTTCCTTAGTTTGATGCCTCATGTAGCTAAAATCGAAGAGAGCAAGAATAAATTACAGTATCGCATGGAAGCATCATTTCTTTTCATCAATTATCTTGAAACCGACAAGTCGAAGACGGTCAAACTGAAGGAGGAAAAACCAGAGAAGAGAAAGTTGGAGGAGACAAAATCACTGAAAGTAGAAGAAAATAAGAATAAATCAATGTATACATTATCATCTTACGAGGATGGAGAGTAGTAATAAATCTCATATCAGATAAAGCAGTTGTGAACAAATTTCGAACTTTTCTATAGAATTATGCTTTCTTTTTGAATATTATAAAAAATAATAAATTAATATCAGAACATGTAAGATGAAAGATTATTTATGTTATTATATTTTCAGATTGTATGATTATAGATATAACTGAGCCTTCGAAGAAAAGAAAGCAAGTTGAAAGACCAGTAGTAAAGGAAGAACTCGTACAAGTAAAAATTGAAGCGTCAGAGGAATGCACAGAATTTATCAAAAATCATTTTTATTTGAAGAAAGAATAAATAAATAATTCATTATTATTTATGTAACTCGTGGAAACTTTACTTTAAAGTAATAAAATATAGTAATAAAAAGAGAAATACATTTGAAAGCAAGACAATAATGAATTATTTATGTAACCCGTGGATACTTTGCAATGGTATACACAATACTCGTAATATAACTTATTATATAACTTATTATAAGAGGTACTTTCTGTAATTATTATCAATACTTATTTAAGTCAAAAAAGTAAACAAATGTTTGATAAAATAGGCTATTGAGAGTATAGTTGGGACATTTACTGATGGATATATTAGTTTAATATTTATTAATTAATACTATTGTACGTTGTGTATTATTGGCTTTCATAACAATACTATAATTTGTAATTCAATTTATTCGTTTATGCCATTGCGTTGTTCAACATTCTTCCTGCTAGCACGACCTATAAAAGGCGTGGGTTAAAAATAAAAAAATACAATATATATTTTTAAATGGCCCTATTCCAACTGACTGATGATGCACCTTCATCTACCTAAAAAATGTAGACATTAACGTTTAAATTGTTTAATTTCTACAAGTCTGAACTTTTGTAAGCCATTAAAAAACCAATTACCTTGGCAGTTTTTACTCAACTATACCCTGTTTGCGTGTTCACCTGTAGACTCGCATGAGTTGGTCTCGAGGTAAACATACACAAACAAGATATCGTTAAATAATAACTGCCAAGGTAATTGGTTTTTTATACGCGTACAAAAGTACTGTACCAAATTTCTAGATATAAAACAATTTAAATGTGAATGTCAACGCATCTCTTTTAAGGAGGAAGTTATAACATAATAATTTAAATTGTTTTACATCTATATAAATTTAGTACAGTTTTATAAGCTAGTACAAAACTTATAAACTTGGCTGTTTTTACTCGACTATACCTTGTTTGCGTATGTTTGTCTGGAGACCCACTTATAGTATTCTAGTTTATGTCTGTGATTTCTTAAAACTTTTGTGAAAAAGGATGTCATAACCACAGTAACTTATTTCCGTAACCAAAAATACAGTATAAAATATTTAATTGAGTTACTGGGGCTGCGAGATCCTTGTTTACAATAGTTTGCAGAAATCACACTAGCAAACTGGATAACCGCGAGTAGGTCTGCAACTGAACACGCAAACAGGATATAGTTAAATCAAAACTGCCGAGGTAACTAGTTTTGTGATTGCTGAAAGAATTTCTGACCTCTATACATAAAACAATTTGACTGTTAATACCTACATTTTCTTTCAAAGAAACATGTTGACATTAACATAGATAAAGGACGCTGACAATAATTAAAATAAAAACAAAAGCCACACCCAAACTCCACACTTCTCTTCAGTCTTCTTCTGCAATATCCTCTTGTCTACTTGTACAGATAATGTACGGGAGCTCTCCAGCTAGCGAGGCCCATGAAGCAGCAGAAGATGACAAGAAGCTGCCATCCGTCTTGAACAATGCACCAGCTAAAGGAAACTGATCAGGTCAAGGTATCAGAGCTCGTGGCATGCCTTCACTCTTTCTCGAATCATCTCTTGCTTGAAAAACACAACAAACAATATAACAGCTACACAATACAATAACTTATTGGAAACAGACTTACCTGAGCAAGCAGCCCTGCATGAGCACTCTAAGAAACACAATTCAAAATCCAACAGCTGCAACAACTCCATCACAGACTCCCCAGGTGCAGCTTAACTCCTGATCTGCAACAAAAAGACACACTTGTGAAGTAACAGCAAAACACTAAGTTGCCAGGGACACTGATCTTACCTAGCAGACTGCAGCAGTGAGGCTGTTTACATCAGCCTATCCTCTTCTCGTCGCTACTCTTCCACCAAAGAGTAAGTATGGAGAAACAGTCTTTAGAGTCCTCTCCACGTCGCAGAGCCAGCTTTGACGAGTTCATCGACGATGTCATCTTCTTGCTCACACGTCAACAGCAAGAAATACTGATACTTGAATAACATACAAACACTGCCCTCCTCGCCATGCGCGTACTGCGACGACTGAACGCTCACAGCGCGAACCGGCAGCACGCATAGTTTGTCCCGCTCGCGCATACCCATGTGAGCTGGCGATCTAACCTAAGCTAAGCCAGATCTAGCTCGCGGCCGACTCACCGATCGCGAAAATCACTGACCTTTTATGTATTCTCAATTTCTTCTATCGTTAAAGTACTAATTCGGTGGCGCGGAGAATATTTTGGGGGCTACTAATTAGGAGAAAAATATCGAGCTTGAAACATGCAAATTAAATTAAATTAATCAAATGAATAATATAATTTATGATAACTTTTGTTTTTAAATAATTCGTTATTAATTGCAATTTAAACCTTTTCAAAGAAGAGTTTAAATACAAAAAAGTTATATTTTACTTTAACCCTTTCAGACCCAATATACATTAGAATGTACATAGCGGGGAAAACGTAAAATTTAAAATTTAATACTAAAAACGCCTCGAAATCTCAATTTAATCAAACTTACTCATCATGCACAACATTACGATTATATTTATGTAATTATTTATGTATATTCTCGTAAATAAACATAATTATACATAAATATGTTGAAAAAAAAATTTTTTTTAACCACTTAAATTTCATATTTGTATCATAATAAGTCAAAATATATTTAATAAAGTGGTATATCACGGCTAGATTTAATTCAGGTCTGAAAGGGTTAGAGGAAGAAGATAACGAAAACATATAAATTCTTTAATTTCGGGAAAAAAAATTTTAAATGTATGAAGCAGGTTATAACATAAAAAGAAAACATATAAGTTTGAGTCAAATTTAAGCCCTATGAAATTAGACGAAGCCAAAAAAACTGTAAAAACATGCATATATGTAATTTTTACTATGTGCAAGGAGTTCTGATGGATCAATCTAAAAATATTTTTAACATTCATTTTATAGCGAGTCTAAAAAATGTATGATGCCATATTTGTAAAAAAAATTATTCTTATCTATTTAGGCTGCTATTTTGATATTTACAATTTTTATCTGCAACAAAAAGTAGTATTTTAGTACAAACTTGTATTTTTAAAAAACGTACTTTAGGTGTTAAAAATAAAAACTCTTCATACATTTGTTCAAAATACTTTGAAAAGAAAGCAAAAACTTTCTATCCTGGTATACGAAAACCTATTGCGCATACAAGCAGATTTTTTTAATAATTTATAAGTATCATATTGGTAAATAAACAAAAACATAACTAGAAACATGCACCATACAGACTATATAATAGATTCCAGAAATGAAAATTATGCTAGTTGAAATACAAGGGTGAGCATCACTATTTTGTATCTTTTTACATTCTTTCCAGAGTTCCGTCAATAAATTTCTTTTCTTAAATTTATTACAAATTTAATTATAACAAGATATTCATTTATGTTTTTGGTTTGATTTAAGTAATGTATAAAGAGAAAGTCGTATTCACTGTTGAAGTGGACATGTGTGTAGTCATTGAGACATACAACATTTAGTAATAGTCATTGTGGCAATGTAATTTGGAAATAATAAATATTTCCTTATTGTATACTTATATGATATATATATATATATATATATATATATATATATATATATATATATATATATATATATATATATATATATATATATATATATATATATATATATATATATATATATATATATATATATATATATAATGCAAATTTTGTAACACCATACTAATGTTACTGCTTCATCATTTTAAAGAGTCGAGCAACATAACACGAGTCTCTGTGTGTTTAAAGAATTTATATGAATTGTGAAGAATATATCAAATAATAATGTATTGTATAAAAATCGGCAGTACGCTGTCATTAAATTTATGCATCGTGTGTATTTTTTATCGTCTTAATATGCGCATAAAAAATTTCGCAGGCAGACCTCGGGCATGTGCGGTTTCCGAGCATAAACCTCGGACCCGAGTTGTCATTGCGGCTAAAGCACGTATACGAAGGGACAGCGAGTTGTCACCGCGGCTACAGCACGTATACGAGGTGACTGCGAGGGATTGCCATGTATACGCGAGCAACACTTGATCGGCCCGAGGCAGACCTCGGGCTTCCCGTGTACACACGGGTAACGCGCGGTGTGCCCGAGGCAGCCCTCCGGCTTCCCGTGCATACTCGGGTAACGCGCGGTGTGCCCGCGTATACACGGGTTACGCGCGGACTTCCCCTGTATATACGGTGAGCCCGCGGCGGTCCTCGGGCGGCCCTCGGGCTAGAGTTCCGAGCGCAAGAGTTGTGCTATTGCCGCCATGCCGCTCGTCGGTAATACAGATCGTCAGCGCAGCTTCATTGGAAACGCGGCCTTCTCGTGTACTCCCGCGATGGCCCGAAACCGCTACTCACATGAAACTTAAGTTAATGGACAACCCTGTATGCTGCAAGGAAGGTATAGCGTATGCACGTAACAGTTTGTAGAGCATGAAGTACACGTGCTTCCCTGGCAAGGCTACGTTCATCTCCACGATATACTCGCGTTGCTCAGCGGCCAACGTATATGCGAGCATTTCACTCGTGAAATGTTCCACTGTGAATGCACCCTGAAAAATTCGTTTGAGTTTTGCTTGTACCCGCCTAAGCATCGCCTGAAAAGTTCGTCGTTTGAGAGCTCTTCGTAGATTGGACGAATATGTTCCTCCACATTTCAGCTTTCGGCGCCTGCCGGACAATTCTCGTGGCGAGGAGATTTATCACTCGAACAATAATGATCCAGTGTTGCCGTTATAGCTTTTTTCATATCTTCGTCAGAATTAATATTTCTTCTGATTGCCAAACCATAATAGATCGTTAACTTTTTAATGATGCTTTCCATCCACCGCTTTTTACCTCCGAGCTTCTCTTGCTTCTTTTTATTTCAGAGTCGATTACCCATACGCTTTTGTACATGCCCCACGCACTCATTTTTAGTAACAGGGCAATCATCACCGTATGGATTCATTTTGAGAATACCAGCAAAATTTTCGAATCACCGTCGCGGGTATAATTCGTATACTTTACAATTGAATCCACCTCCATCTTTCCCGATAAGGTCGACTACTTTGCCAGAGTAATGTGTAATCAGAGTTGTTACACCGAAAAATGAAGTAAAGCCACGTTTTTTCCAGTATCCATCGCTGGAAACTTTCAAATAATTTGCAGTTCTCTCATTTTCTACATTTTTTGCTTGCTCTTCATTGACAGCTTTTTCACAAACACTTTCAAACATTGATTTCGACGTTGAGTATAAATGCTGCAGTCCACACAAAACAGATTGATGCCTTCTCGTCCAACACCAAGAAGCCTCATAACAAACACAATTCGTTTATTTATTTCATAACCGGTGTTTATTAACGGTCCTGAATTGATTTCTCGTCGACCGCACATACATGATAATATAATTTTGAAACCCAAGCATCGATGCCCGCTCGCTGCAAATGTTCTGTTTTGTTTACAAGATCTGCAGATTACTATGTCAGAAATTTTAAGAAATACTGTTAAAATTTCAATTATTCGGTAACAGTCAGCTGGATGTACAATTATATTTTCGGTGCTTGCGGTAAACAATTTCTTCTCACTACTGCTTGTGTTGCACTCTGCATCGTCTGGTCCACTTGTGAATCGATGCCTGTCGAATCTGCGATTTCGTGGCTTCGCAGAACGATCACTGCTCGATTTATCACCTTTGGGATAACTTGACATGATATTGTAGCGATGTGCACTCGACAAGACTCAGAGCAAAACTAACCGTTGACGCTAGAAGCAGCACCGTAGAAGCACGTTCAAAGAGAGGGATATGTATATATTATAAAATATTGTTTCGAAGGACTGTTGAACCTTTTCAGGTACACAGTTCGGAGGAGTTATTAGACCGAGGGGTAGAGCACGCGCTCCACCTGCCCGAGCGCTCGTATACCTGCTCGATACCCCACCGTTTAGTGATGTATCTTTGAAAATATTTCGAATCAGTTATAACTTTAGATATATATTCTTAGATATATTAGGAATAGATTTAAGCAATAAAAAAAATCGATTTTTGGAGCCTTTTAAAGCAGGATCTCCCCTTAATGAATAGGTTAAAACATTCTCTTTTTTTTTGTGGGGGAGAGGGAGGGGGTCCGTACAGCCGGATATTGTGGGGCTGATTGAGGATGCATGCGCCGTGTGTATACTATAGGATGAAAAATAAAATCAACAAAAACGCGGATAAACTGCACAGTGGTCGCATCGTATACCGACCCACTAAAACCTCCCCCTTAATGGGTTAAGCTCTTGTAATTGATTTTCCACATTTGATTTTAATAAAATTATCTAACTAACAATACTTATTCATTGCATGATCTATGATTTTACTATTATTCTTAGTATTATCTGAATGAATTTCATTATTTTGTTGTGAACGTGTACTTATGAGCGACAGATTATGATCTACTTCTCCTATACACTTTCTCCAGGAAGAGTTTGATCGTTTCCAAATCTTGCTTGTTGATGCCCAGAATTCCTATTGCAATTTTCAACAATATGGCCAATACCCTTACATAAATAACAAAATCTATCTACATTACTTTCCAAAGCTTTTAACGTACTACACATACTTATTGTGTAACCTACCATTTTACAAAATGAATGATGCATTTGAATTTTTTTTCAGCATAATTTTTAAGTGCCTGGACTTTCCTACAATCTTCTATCACATGACCCGTAAATTTACAATATTTACAGAATTTACGTTTAAATTTGAAATTAAAAAATCTCTATTATTACTGAAGTTATTATTTCTTTTAACTCCAAAATTATTATTTTGGCTGAAATGATTATTATTAGAATTAGAATAATTATTTTTATTTTGAAGTTGAAATTGCCAATTTTTATATTTTGAACAAAATTTTACTATATGACTAGATTCATAAAAAATTTGACATTTATATTGTTGCTTCGTTTTATATTGAGTAATCAATATTTTAACTTGCTTGCTTGCCGATGCCTCGTGACCTCTATCATCGCAAGATGAGCAAATGCCAAAACGTAGCTTGTCTTTACCTGTTTTACAAAATTTTATAGTGTGGCTTTTTTCTTTACATTTTTGACAAATTACTTAGAACAATTTATTTAGATAAATATTCGGATTATGTCCACTTTCTTTACATTTACAGTATATTTCGTAATTTATAATAAACGGACGTTACCCTACTTCTTACCCTATTTATTACGCTTCTACAATTCTTACAATAATGATATGCTCCTTTAGAATAAACGCAAGCTGCAGATCGACAAAATAATACTTCATGATGACAATCACTGCATATTTGACATGAAATTCTCAAAGTAAATTGAATTTATATAATTTCTTCGTAAAATGTTCCTGTAATTTAATTTAGTTTCTATTTATATTGCAGATAAAGATATTTCTTCCAAGCTAGCATGCTTTCCTAACTCTACTTTTATTTCAAGCTTGAAGCCACATTTAAAACTTTTTATAGCATCAGCATTTATTACTTTATTGAAAGCTTCCACAGCTTCATTGGCTATATCATCTTCGGCTATCTTTAATTCTTTAATTTTTAATACTAAATCTTTTCGTCTATTAGCATAATTTATAATTAATTAATTTTCACCTTTAAAATTTGTGAAAATTTTTCATAAAGAATGTGAATATTGTCAGAAATTGGATATAATTTTATAACTGCAGTAATTAAATCATTAACATTAGCAATTGTAGAATTTCCTAGGGCTTTGTATGCTTCACCTTTTAATTTAATTTTTAAAATTTTAGTAAGGTTTGGTTCATCTAATGTATCAATAATACGTTTGTCCTGCTTTAACTTTTCTATAAATTCTACAGCACAAATATTTATCCCATCAAATTCAGGAACTGAATCAGCTACATCTTTAAGTAGTAGTTTGAGTTTACTTATCATTTCGTTAATTTGATTTACTTCTAGAATATTTATTAGTTGTAAATTATTTCGTTGTACAATATTTTGATTGTTTATTATTGATTGGATTTCAGCTATACCAGGTTGACTTTCAAAATTAATCTATTAAAGTTCTGATATTATCTTGTGTGATATATAAATTAACGCTAGTGGAGAATATTTGGGGGCTATCTCTTCTATACTGTATATCTTATTCTGTGCCAAATATTATGTTCATTTAATATTCCATCTATATCTGACTAATGGTCTCCTTTAAAACTATTGAAAATAGCGTTTAAATCAAGTGTATAATCGTGATTTAATGAAATAAAAATCGAATTCTGAAAAGATTCTGCAATTTCTACTTCACTATTCTTATTAGCATTATCATTGTTTCCTGGGTTTAAATTTAAACTTCTTGGTGATTTATCTTTCTCTATTACTATTTTTTGTATAGCCCCTAATTTTTCTGGATCACTTATTTGGATCATTTATTTTCCTGCCTCGGCTAACAAATTTCTAGTGCCGTCTGGTATACTATTTAAATTTCAATTATTGACAGTTCTTGCAGATTTTGCTTCCTTCTAAAGGAAACTTTGTAATAGTAAAAAAAAAGTTTTCTTAATAACCTGTTAGAAACATGTTTTAGGCCATTTGAAATCAAAATACACTATTTTTAGAAAATGTCCGTATGGATGTGTATGCGTGTGTGTCTGTGCGTGCGTGAGTCAGTGCGTGCATGTGCATGCGCGCATACGTGTGAGAGGGTGGGTTTATATGCGTACGTGTGGGTGGGTGTGTATGTATGTGTAGCTCTATATCTCGAGTAATCTACGGTTAGATTTAATGTTTCACGGCTAATTTTTTGTTTTTTTTTTAAAGGAAGGGGGCTCAAAAATAAGTTTTCTTTGTTTTTCTATCGGCGTTTCGATTTTTCAGTTTTAGTTTCTCGGTTTTTTTTAATACCTTATAAACAATATCATCGATTTAGTGATAATGCATTTGAAAGAGCTTTAAATTATCTTTTCCGACACGAAATTTTTGATAAGCTATTTCCCTTTTTCTGTTATACACGGAAACGTCATATATTTTTTAAACGGTTATATCTCGGAATTATATCATGGAAATATATTGGAAAAAATTGATATGATCAGTAATATGGAGTAGACAATTTGGTACATTTTTTGAGCCATTTTATTTTTCTGTTTAAAAAATCGATTTTCTATGTTGTACACTACGAGAAAAATCAAGAACCCATTCCGTGGGATATTAGTCACGTGATGAATCAATGCATTTTTCTTGCGATGTATCCTGGTTTTGCTTGAACAAACTGCATGATACAGATCAACAGAATTTTTCCAAAGAGCCAAAATGAATTTTGCCGGACCTCTCCATGCAATTCTTGTAAAATGAAGCGCAGTGATTTGTTTCGGAAGATATGCGCGGTTCGAATAGCATGTATGTTATAAACAACGTGTATTTACGCTATAGGGAGTAAAAGAAACTATTTTATATTAATTGCAGGATTAATTTTGTAATAACATTTATCTACATAAAAATATAAACAATCAAATGGTAGTAATTATGAAATTCTATTGATTGTATTTTATGAATACAGCTTATTTATTGTTACTATATTTTTACATATTTTTATGAAATTGAACAGTTATTTCTTTTTTAGAATATCTAAATTACAAGTACAATTCAAAATTATTGAGAATTGTTTTAATACATTGTTTTACTAAGTTATCAATACTGCAAAGTGCTACATAATATCCAACCTAAGAGTAATGGTTAGGTTACAAAGTTGTCGTATTTTTATAATAATTAAATAAATAAATAAAAGAAGTAATTAGAATATAATTATATCACTCAAACCACGAAATTTCAGAGATTTTACACTTTGTCAACAACAAATTTGATAAGATTAAATAAATATTGTGTGTACACGAAGACAAAGACGAAAATCGCACGGAAAGCAACGGCAATAGTCGATCTGTATCATGCAGTTCATCCAGACAAAATCAGAATAAGTCATTCATATTTCTCTGTCTACGATAAGTTGAGTAGAACGGCATTATTCTCTTTTTAAATTTCCAGAAAGATATTTTTTAACTATCTCTTGGCTAAGTTCTTTGCCCAGATCATGAGGACTTTTATTTTTCAAGATAATTGAGGTTATGTTTTATTTCAAACTTTTTTTTGATCGCTTATATCACAAGAACGGCGCGGTTTTGATTTACCAAATGGGGCTCATTTTCTTTAGTTCTTATTGAGAATTAGGAATTAAGAATAAATTTTAAGATTCATTGAGTCGTTCTTGTTTTATAACGATTTTTCTATTTTACGTTATTCTGTAATCAATGAGGTAAATTTTTTTGGTATGTAGAAATAATATGATCGCTTCAGTGTAAATGCATTTGAAAGAGCATAAAATGTATCTATCTTCCTCGACACGAAATTTTTTATAAGCTATTTTGCTTCTTTTGCGATATTTTGGAAACATATGATGTGAAATCTTTATAAATAAATTAAGATGGGAAATATTTCCAATATTTCTTGGCAGTCTTGTCTGAGCTCTTTGACCAGAATATGAGGTCTTTTATTTTTCGAGATATTTGAGATTATATTTTTTTATTAATTTTTTATTGCATTTATCTTGGGTATTACACGGTCTTTTATACGAATCGGAGCCCATTTTTTTTTGTTTTTTAATGAAATGTAATTGAAAATTTTTTTTTGATTCATCGACTCGTTTTTATTGTATAATAATTTTTCATTTTTATGATTTTTTTTAATCTGATTTTCTTGAGTATTAAGTGGTAATTTTTGTTTATTTAAAGCTCACTTTTTCTGTTTTTTGATAAAGATTCAAAATTAAAAAGATTTTTTAAATTTCGTCAATTCGTTTTTGTTTTCTAACGATTTCTATAATTCATATTTTTTCTTGTGGTAATATAATAAATTAACTCTGCATAAACTTAAATGTTTTACTAATTATAATAATTTGATGGTATCAATTTAGTATTTAGCACGTAAAATAGTATTATTGTAACGGTTCTGGTTGTTGGTAAAAAAATAAATAATATGATCACTTTAGTGGAAATATACTTCAAGAAGCATAAAATTACCTATTTTTACCGACGTGAAATTTTCAATAAGCTATCTTTCTTCTTTTTAATCGACTTCGAAAAAGGAGGAGGTTCTGAATTCGACATGGCTTTTTTTTACGTTTGTCCAGCGATTATTCCATAACTACTCGACCGATACGGATGACATTTTTTTATATGAAAGGTAATTATTCTCCGGTGATCCCATTCAAATTTTGTGATTATTGGTCCAGTATCTCGCCAGTAATTTAGTTTTTTATGAATATTTTTTCTGTAATTTTTTGCCTCGGCCGACTCTGTCCGCCGATTATTCGGAAACTATTGAACCGATTAGGATAATATTTTTTTTAATGAAAGAGAGTGATCTCATGTTGGTCTCATTGTATTACTGGGCCAGTATTGAGCCAGTACTACGTCAGTATTGGTAAGTTATTATATTTTTCCGACGATTATTCAGAAACTACTGAACCGATTTTGATAATATTTTTTGAATGAATGAGAATGATCCCATTGTGGTCCCATTATATTACTGGGCCAGCATTGAGCCAGTACTACGTAAGTACTGGTAATTTTTTATGTTCTTCCGCCGATTATTCGGAAACTACTGAACCGATTTTGATAAAATTTTTTTAATATAAGAGAATAATCTCATGTTGGTCCCACTATATTACTGGGCCAGTATGGAGCCACTACTACATCAGTACTGACGATTTGTTATGTTCTTCTGCCGATTATTCGGAAACTACTGAACCGATTTGGATAAACTATTTTTTGAATAAAAGAGAATTATCCCACGATGGTTCTATTATATAACTGGATTAGTCTGGAGCCTGTACTACGTAAGTACTGGTGTTTTTATTTTATGTTTGTCCTGCGATTATTCAAAAAAATGCTTGACTGATTCGGTTGAAAATAATTATTTCAAACTCGCAGCTCTTTGCTTATTTCATTTTATTTATCATTAATTATATTGCATATAATTATATTGATAATATAATTATATTGAATATAATTATATTGATAATATAATTATATTGAATATAATTATATTGATAATATAATTATATTGAATATAATTATATTGAATATAATTATATTGAAAATAAAATAACCCAGATCTCACCACGTGGAGGTGGCTGCAATTCGAGTTCCACCCAGCTTCTAACCAACCACCCAGCCAAACGTAGGAATAGGAATGACGATATGACAATAATATAAAATGTTGTTTTTATATTTCATATATATTTCAATAATTTTTAACTCAGTCTTTCAACGCGTTTGCTAGAAGATTCCTCGCGACGAATGTCTGCCATTTTCTTGTTTGCTCGAGAAAGGCGTTCAGATTTAGCCTCTTGCGTTTCGTGTAAACAGCCTTTTCTCTTACGTGCAGCATCCTTTGTTGGTCGACCCATATTACAATATAAATTGAATGAAACTCAGCCCTTACAACTAAAAAGTCTGAAATAAAAAAATTTTTTGAAGAAAAAGAACCGACTTTGAAAAATGCACTAAAAAGTGTGAAAAAAATGCACTAAAAAGTGTGAAAAAAATGCACTAAAAAGTGTGAAATAATTCACAACAATGTTCTCGAAGTCGGCGCCGAATTACAAATTGACATATACCGTCAGCTCTTTTTGTTTCATTGGGCATCTTATTCTTGACTAATTGTTTGATAGCGTAGTTTGCGTACCGCCGCTAGGTGGCGATGGCCTAAGCACATTAAGATTATCCCGGGGATAATACATAAAAGCTCGCGCCAGTAGTTACAATTGTAATAGTATTATTGGAATTATATGTGATAGTTTAGCCGATGACTATCATTTGAAGAAGATTGTTGCATTGGAAGTTCTTTTTAAAAGCATTTTCTCTCAAACCAGTGCTTTCGATTACGAGTTATTAACTTTAAGTGGGATATACGATAGTGGGACACATATTTCGTTCCAGGTTTAACGAAATTGGACCCATTTCAATATTATTTATAAATTATATTGTTGAACAAGATACTACCGTCCCGGACCCTATTGTGGATCAGTGCCTCTATTGTGAATCAGTTTATGTTAAAACTATATTGTGAAAGTTTTGCGTTACTTTTATGATTATTTTGAAAGCACTTATTCTTATGTATCAAAATAATTAAAGAAGTAATGCAAAACTTTTATAATGTCTATTTAGAAGTAAATGATTCACAGTAGAGGCACTGATCCACAATAAGGTCTGTGACGGTATATGTTAATTTATAATTCGGCGCGAATTATTTCACACTTTTTAGTGCATTTTTCGAAGTCGGTTCTTTTTTTTCAAAATTTTTTTTATGTTATACACGAAAATATCATTTTTTGTTTAAATGGCGATATCTCGGAAACATATAATGGAAAATGTTTCAAATAAATTCATCTGAAAAAGGTATTTTTCCACTATCTCTTGGTTGGGCTCCTTGCCCAAACTTTAAGGTCTTTATCTTTCAAGATATTTGAGGTTATATTCTGCTTCCTCTTAAAGGAAACTTTGTAATAGTAAAAAAGAGTTTTATTAAAAACATGTCACCTCCGTGCGACTGAATTAAAAGGTGCCCCATAGCGGCATGTGTATGTGTAATTTCAATAAATCTTTTTAGAAACTCGCGTTGGCAGTATAGCCTAGCGCGTAAATCGTCGTAAGCCCAAAACGGCCATAGGCGAAACAAAAGAGAGATAACTAAGTTAACTTATTAGATCGAAGAATTTCATATTGGAACAATTAATTTAGTTTGAGGAAGGTTAGTACCAATGAATTGGCAGCGATTTTTTTTTCGGTGAACGAGTTAATTTGGCACTTCTTTAAAATGGATCTATACTATTTTTAAGTTCTGGATTTGACGCAACTTAACTTCTTGTTAATCGTTTATCTTCGACTGGCTTTGTATTTGAATTAGAGTCTGTATTACTCATTCGATTTTATCATAATTTATCATTTATGTTATATACAAAATATTTTTATTCTTTATCTTCTTATTTAATCTATAACTGCCTTTACAATTATATTTCAATTTTATTCTGTAACTAAATTATTACTTTAAGATTGTTAATAAAATAAAATATTGTTTAGTGATGATAAATTGTAAAATAAACTTATTTGAAGAATACCCCAAGTATTTAATGTATAGGATATAAATCAAAACAGAGAAGAATAATCAGACTTAAAGAACGCCCGATGGTAAGTAGGTGTCAAGTTACGCTGATATCTGAACTTCGGCGTTCCAACACTTTGTACTTGTCATCGCATGCGAAAACAAATATGAGTTGTTTAAATGTCTCTCTCAATGTAGGGTAGGGTAGATTGGGGTAAAATGAGCCACGAGGTATAATGAGGCAGTTGCAATAACTAGTGTCTGAAGTCGCCTTTCTGGCTGCTATTTAATTTATTATCTGTCTTACGAAGTAACTTACTCCTTATGTTTAACGTATAGCTTGAAGTTCACGACAAAAATGAATAACGAAGTTAATGGAATGAATTTTTCGGCTATTTTCTAAGATATGAAATTCAAGAAATCAGCTTTTTTTTAAATCTCTTAGCAATTGTATATGTTTTATTTATTTATTTATTTTTTTTTAACGTCGCCATGTTTGTGCTCCCATGTGGTACTAATCGACGACGGGGGTCTGCGGTGTGTTTGTAAACAAAGCACATGTAATTTTTACAGTGGTGCTTGTATCAATCGGCAGAGACTAGGATTCGAACCCGGGTCACCGGATATGTTTTATTTATTTATTGTCGAAATCAGAATAGGCTGCCTATTTAGCTTATTGCTTAACTTTATTTTCCATTTTGCAAAATTTAATTTGATTGAGTTTAAACGAAGTTATAGTACAAACCCAACGTTTTTAGAAACCGCTATTTTCGAGGTAAAAAGTAAATTTTTATTACAATACAGTATTTGGCCCCAACAACAATAAACATTAGTATTTTTTGGATAGTTCAAAAGTAATGCTATATTAATTTTTTTAAATTAATTGTTAAGAAACGTATTGTTTCTTAACGGAACAATTTTCTATTATTAATGCCGGGGGGGGGGGGGTTCAAGATCTGACTCGGCCGTCCTATACAGGCTTGGGAGTCTTGCTTGAAAAATGGAGACTCAAACAACCCTCGTGAATCCTTTGTAGTTTCCTTTTTGTTTTGGTTTTAATATTATTATTTTCTTCTTTTAATTTAATCAAAAATCTTACCTTTGTTTTTCCTAGATGACGTTGGAGATGTTGAAGGTTTAAGAATTAAATAAAGAAAATGACGTGAGAAAATAACGTGGCCTTTTATTATAATGATCACTTGTGTTGAGTGAGGCGTGTGGCTACTCTGAATTGGCCTAAAGCACGACTGACTGTGAAACGTGGCTTAGCTGCAGCGTCCACGCTGCAGCATCCACCCCCGCTCAAGACCTCTCCTCTCCTGCTGCAGTAGATCTACGGGGCAGCGCACGCGTGCCGATCGCGCGTTAAAGGGAGGTAGAGCTTGAAATGCTGAGCGGGTGACACAAGATATTATTGTGACCTCGACTCATACATTGAAATTAAATGCCGAAAATTGTGTGTGTAAGAATTGTTTAATTAATTAAACACACCATTTTCGTCACTTAACACCCCCCCCCCCCCCTACTTAAAATGTTCGTCATCCTCGATGAATTTCGCGTATCGCTCTAGAGTAACATATTAATGTCTGCCAGTGGGCGCGGGTCCATGGTCCGGGTTTTTCTTATTGTATCGTAAGTTTATATCAGCAATTTTTATATCATTATATGTTTGATTTGATTTGACTTGGCTTTGGTACAGAAAAGAAAAGAACTTTTTGCGTATGTTGGTTTTTGGTGGATGTTTGGTCAAGAATTCTTGAGGTGTCGAACACCTACTACAATTTAAAAAAAAATTATTGAACATGGGTTCACCCTTCATCACCAAATAGTCCGGTCGACATTTTGTAGATGCCGCCGTAAGATTCGGACTGACGTGGTTCGAACTCCTGTTTTTGGTTTTGTCAATTCGTTTTTCGACACCGAATGGTCCGGTCGACATTTTGTAGATGCCACCGAAAGATTCGGACCGTCGAATTCCGAAATTGTAGCCTCTATTTGCGTGTTGGCTAATGAGATTGAGCTGTTATTGCTTGTTCTTCATTACCAGGTGTAAGATACTGTGTACCTTTATTGTGATTTTTTTTTGTTTGTTGTTGTTCTGTTTTGGTAGGGTTTTGTGTTGGGATGTATTGCACTTACTTTCTTTTGTGAACCTTAACCAAGTCATTAAATCTTTGTACTGCTCAGATAGGATACTACGAGTGTTTTGAGAGATTAAGATGAAAGCTTACTTACGTGTATCGTGTTTTGGTTCTTGGGTACAATATTATTTTGGCATTATCTGTTATTACTTTTGGGTTTCATGCACACTGCTTTGTCATTCATGATAATGATTTGTATGGTTCTAAAATTAAGGTGGTCCAGGTCCATAACAATAAATGTGGTCTAACAATTTAGTGTATGTATATTATATTAAAAAAAAAGAATAAATTTTATAAAGATATAAAAAAAATATTGGTCTAATATTTTTAAATGTTACTTAAAAACTAGTATTATCGAGGTTCTCAAAATCTATTTGGTCCATGTGTAATATACTTGGCGATGGTTCTCTCGCGATTTCTTCTTCTGTTAGACGTATACTACCGAGGCTGATTAAATCCCGTGCTTCTTCTGTTTGTTCTTCTTGTGGCCGTTTTTCGGTCATGGTGGATTTAATGGTGGATTTGATCGGTCTTTGTTTCCTTGTTCATTTTGTTTTTTCTTTTCTTGGTTGCTCTTGATTAAGTTGCGGTCAAAAACCCTGTAGTTACAGCTTTCCAGGTGTTGGTTCCATTCAGTCCTTCGAATGTATCTCCCACAGAAAAAATGTAGGTTGTAGTCGCACTCTGTTATGTGTTGGTCCCATTCTTCGTGTCGCAACCAACTCACATAGGTAGTGTACCTTGTATATCTTGTCCATTTGTTTCTTGCATATCCTATTGTGGTTTAGTTTATATCTTGTATCTACAGCCATGCCAAATGGTTCATGGTTTTCTCTGTGTTTACTCATAGTCTTGCTAAATTGTCTCACTGTTTCCCATCTTGGACGGTATTCTCTTAGACAGTTGTCCATGGCAGCGGAAGCATCTTTTTCGTTAAAATATTACACATAGCTCATGTACCTTAGGAATAGATGGTTGTGTTCCTGTCCTTTCATCACTACCCGCATGATGTGGTCTAAGGGTTCGAACTTCATGAAGTCCTCTTCATATATTTCTTGCGGCTTTCGTATGGGTATTAGGACACATAATCTCTTCCTCTCCATGTCATATAAACGTCCGGTTATTAAAGCTGGCATCATTACTGGTTCTGCGCTGGGTCTTTCTTTATCCGTGTGTGGTCCTTTTTGTGTGGTTTGTTCGTTGATCGATTCGTTGATTGTTTTTTGCACGTATTTTGCGAGCTTCATGGCTCTTTCAGCATGAATATAAATCTGGTATTATATTTTTAGCATGTGGCCATTTGGTCCTTGACTTTCTGTGGTAATTGTGCATGGTCCAATAACTTTAAATAATTGTATTGCTGCCTCCACACTCCCTTGGAAATGTACATGGACTCGGTTTGGCTCTGGTCTATTCAGTTGGTGTAGTGTTATTTCGCTCAAAGGGTCTGCAATTGGCGGATGTAGAGAAATAGGTCCTTGTACTTCCGAAGAAGTGTCTGTATCATCGGTTGTGGAATCGTCGCTCGCTGATAAGTTGTCTGTTTGTTTGTCCTGGCTTTCTTGATAATTATGCTTTAGTTTAATTCCGTATCTTGGTCCATGTACTCTATAGTTAGTACTCCTATTTTTTTGTTTGGTCCTTCTCGTCGAATGTTTAAATGAATCTTGTTGCTGGTCCCGAATGTTTTGACGTATTCCGTAATGTGTTCCACGGCGTTGGGTGGTTGGTACTCAACGATTACTACTTTGACTTGGTCCATCGATTATTTGAGAGAGTTGATTCTGTACTTTTGGTCCATTCTGAAAGGAGGTAAGGTATGTTCGTTAGTTGGGTCCATTATGGTATGGAGCATGTTAAATGAAGTAGGTATAGAATTGAATGAATTGGAAAAGAGTAGAAAGTAGACAAGAAAATTAGGTCCTTTTGGTACACGAGATTGTTGTACATTGGTATTTTCGATTTTACGGGTCGCATGTTATTGTGTTTGATTTGGGTCATGTTTTATATTGCACGTGTAAGTGGTGTGATTGTTTTATTGATCCTATTTGGGCTCAATCTACATTCATGTTAGGTTCATGTATTTATCATTTTTTTTATAGTGTCGCATATTTTTCTGCGGAGTGTTGGTTATCTTGGTCCATGTCTTCTTCGGAAGTTGTATGTCCTATTTTGGTTCTCTTGGTGCTTTCATCTAATGGTTCTTTTGGGTCTGGGTCTGTTTTCCTTCCTTTTTGATCACGTTGTGTTATTTTGGTGTCCTCTATTATTTTTCTGGTGTTATGGTCCCATGCAACTTGCTTTTTGAAAGTTTGCTCATGTAGGTAATAAAGCTCTATTGGTAGTGTTTCTTCGCAGGATTCATGGAATTTGGTAATGGATCCCTGTACGTTATATTTGGAACTTTTCCTTGGTTCCGCATAGGTCGCCTTGTAGTCCGGGTTGCATCCATGCATTGCTTTTTCTGCGTCTTGGAGATTGAAATATTGCACATATCCAAAAGACAATCTCTATTTTTTGTCCCTTACAGTCTCATAATACATCATTGGTCCGAATTCCGCGAAGTGCCTAAAAAAAATCCATCCTTTTCTATGTCAGTTCCGATTTATGGTAGGGTACAAAATAATGTTGTTTTTTTCTATTTCTAGTATTCTCCGATTTATTTAAGTAAACTTGTAATCTTATGGTTGTTTGGTGATTTCGTGGTTGTATGGTAACTAGATCACTGTGGTGCTGGGTCCTTGATCGTTCAATTGTTCTTTAGGTACTTTTTGGTTCTTCTTATAAGTTATGTTAACATATCGATTGTTAGGTTAGCATTGCCCAGTTAGTTGTGTTGTTCCTATGTACAAAGTGTGCTGTTAGTAAAAATCTTGTTCTTTTTAAACTAGTTAGTTTTTTGTTGTTTATGTGGTTTAGTCCTTCTAGATGCTAAGGGTGACAATGTTCGTTTTGGTGTTTATTCATATTAGGTTCTACTGATATTATTTCAGAATTTTGTTGAGTATGTGTATTATTGGTTGAGGGTAAGGAGTATTTATGCTGCTGATTTCTAAAACTTATTGTGAAAGCGATTATGAGTTGAAGGTTAGGTTTTGCATATATAAGAGTGTTATTGTATTTGATTTGTGATAAGTCCATGTTGGTACGTGCTTTTGATTTTAGAGCCTTTTATCAAGTTAATGATGTTCAAGAGTCGCGTCAAATGTTTCAAGTTTTCTTCTATATTTAAAGTTTCTATGTATGCATGGATCTCGTTTGCCTTGCTCAGTTAGTTCCATGAATAGTCCTTATTCGGTTGATTTAGATAAATTGTAGTCGAAGTTTGATTTTTTTATGCTTAGTGTCTTAATATTTCGAAGAGGTCAAAATGATCTCGAGCACTATGTCTACAAGCTACTTGTCTTGCTTCTCCATGCAAATGTTCCCGTATTATGTCAAAGAAGTTTCCGAGCTACTTTATTGGTACGTTGTTTGCCAGTCTTTTGATTTCTTGAGCAAATTTCCAAAGCGCATGTTGTGACCGGTATATTGGGGAACATTGTGGTTCACGTAAAGAAGTATGTCATCGGTCTCGTTTATTAAGTCACATTGTCCATTATCCGACTCCGAATCACTATTGTTATCGAAATCATAATGAGCTATCGTCGACCCATTGCATGTTGATGCTTCATTTGACGAAAGGTCACAAACATCATAGTAATTAACTCTATATTTAGGTTGTGAGTCCATTAGAGCCATATCATTATTATGATAAGAAACAGTAGTTCCTTTTTGTATGAGAAAGTCTCGTCCTAGCATGCCATCGCATGCTATTGGGAAATCGTCTGTTATCACCTCGAATCTATGTGACTTTCCTCGTATGCATATGTACACCGACCCTAACGTTTCCATGGTGTTTGGGGTCACTCCTTCTAAAAGGCAAGTCTGGCTATCTATTTCTGTATATGGGTCCAGTGCATTAATTTTTAGTAAATGGACTGTTGCTTCTTCATTTAGCATGAACGTTAACCATGGTTTCCTTCCTCCTAGCATTTCCAAATTGACATATGTTGGCTCGTCAATTTCTTCTTTTTCATTTCCATCCCTATGGCTCGTGCAAGGCGCAATCCTGTGGATTTTTCCTGGCTCTTCGATATCGTCATCAACTTGTTCACTTGCTCTGTGTTGCGGTTTTGGTGCTGTACCTTTTGGTTGTGCCATGCAGGTTGGTTGGTTCTGTTCGGTTCTTGATGTTGATCCTGTCTAGGTCTCTGGATTTAGTTTTCTCTTTGGTTGTACTGGTTGAACTGGTTGTAATTTTGGCCTTGCCCTTGGTACTGTAGGGTCATTCTGGGCATGTCTTGATTTTGGTATAGATTCGTAGTCTGGCCCCCCATTCTCTGTTCTTCGCGAGCCCCATTGGAGTTTAAATTTCCCTCATTATTTGGGGGGAAGTTGTAGCGCTCCTGGCTGTTGTAATTCCCGTTGTCTTCATAATAGTTGTTTGTAAAATCACGCTTGTCCGGTTCTTCGAGCTGATGATTTTGATACCTTCCAGTATGGTGATTGAATAGCCTTGGTTGGTATTCATTTCTGGGCCATTGATTGTTGAATGTAGGCGCCTGATCATTATTTCTCTGTAGATATCCTTGATCGAAACGGGCTCCAGGTCCATATTGCGGTCGATGCTCGTATTGATCTCTTTGTGTCCATAATAACCTGTATTCTCATTTTGATTTCGTGATTCATAGGGTTTCCTAGGTTTGTAGTGAGTTCGATCTGGTCCCCTGTCCATATATCGAACATAGAGTGGTTCTTGAGTGTCATTGTCTACATAATTGTCATACTGTGGTCCGCTTTGTTCATAAAGCTCCTCGGTTTCTCGAGGTTCATGGTCCATGTATCCAACGTACATTGACTCTCTAGGTTTTTCATAGTTATTGTAGTTGTCCCTGAACCTAGGTTGACTATCATGATTGTAAATTCTCCTGTGTTCCTGGTATCCCTGAGTTCTGTAGGTCCGTTGATGACTATTGTGCCTCACGTTTGGGATAATTCTGGCTCCCATTGTTGTTTCCAGTCTGATAGCATCCTCGTATGCCTCCTCTAAATTCCTCGGGTGAGTCAGATCCACTCTTTCACAGAGATTTCCTGGTAAACCTCTTATGAAAATATCCGCCGCCCTAGAATTTAATGGTATCATCATCTGAGCATCGTAATCTTCTCCTTTTTCTTCATTAAGGCGCTCCTGACACTGCCTAAAAGCATATTTATTTCGTCATAAAAATCTCCGACGGTGTCTCCTTGATTCATGCGAGCATTGTGTATTTTGCTATCATAGTAGCTGAAATTCTGTCCTGGCCCAAACCTGTATTTCAGGTGCTTCACCAGATCATCGATTGTGGTTATGGTTTTATTTCTTAAACTTCTTTTTGCAGCGCCCGTTAGTCTTTGAATGACATTCTTTAAGAATTGTTCTTTCACCGACACAGGTATATTTGAGGCTGCATGCCTGAGATCTTCGATATAATCCTTGACTGGTATGTTATTTCCATCAAATATCGGAATACCATTGGTGGAGTTGAGCAGCGCGAAACTATTGATCATGGTGGCCACCAATTCCGCTGAACCATTGGCCATTGTGGCATTTGGACCGCTTCCAGTGTCAGCTCCCCCATTTTGAGTGTCAGGCATCTCTGCGAGATTACGATTAGTAATAAGTCCTTAGCACTATTTAGTCCTTGACGTGGTATTGTGCCTGTGCTCTGAGCACGAGTTAAAAATGGTTATCGTTGATGTTGGGTGTTCGAATCTTCCGTTTGAATCCTTCCGCTAACTTACTTTAATAATAATAATAAATTTTATTTGAACCAAAATTTGGATGTTAGAGATTAGTATGTTTATCAATTAATTATTGTAAATTTATTTTGTAAAAAAAATTACGTTTTTAGCCAAAAAGAAAAATGAGATTTTAAATTTATTTAATAAACACCGAAATTGTTTGTATTAGAAATATTATGTCTAAAAAGAAAAGAACAAAAATTAAATTTTAATGGTAATTAAAATTTGAATTTCTCGCGTATTTATAGAATTGAAACTCAAAAATTATGAAACAAAATATAATTTTGTTTTACAAAAGTTTAAACAAAACGTAATTATTTTTGTCAAATTAATACTTAATCTTGTAAAAATTCAAATATACGAGGTCTGTCCCAAAAGTATCCGACCTACGTTCATATCTTCGCGCGGAGAGACTCAGGCGACCTCTGGAGGGTACGAATGTCACCAGCAACTCCTAACCTTCTCGTCAGTAGCCTGAGATACCGATGAAACGCCTTAGTTCCCGCGCAGCGTGTATTTGTTTACAACGACTTTATTGCGTTCGTCGCAATTTGCTTATTGCTAAAAATGGCAGAACGAACCGAACGAATTTGCATAAAATTTTGCTTTAATCTCGGTAAAAGTTGTGCGGAAACTATTGAAATGTTGCAAAAGGCCTTTAAAGATGAGTGTATGGGCAAAACACAAATAAAAGAGTGGTATAGACGGTTCAAAAGTGGCCGCACATCTGTTGACAGTGATCCTCGTTCTGGTCGACCTTCGACGGGAACATTGTTGATTGTTTTTTTCGATTATGAGGGCGTTGTGCACCACGAATATGCCCCTACAGGCCAGACAATCAATAAAGAGTACTACGTTGAAGTTTTGAAAAGATTACGTAATGCAATCAGGAGAAAACGACTGCAACTTTGGGAAACCGGTGACTGGCTTCTTCATCACGACAATGCTCCAGCGCACGCATCAAACCTTGTGCAGCAGTATTTATTGAAACACAGTGTTGCGCAGCTCCGCCAGCCTCCATACAGTCTTAATATAGCTCCCTGCGACTTTTGGCTGTTTCCTCGATTGAAAATGCCGCTTAAAGGACATCCATTCGACAATAAACAGACTGTTGAAACTAATGCAACGAATGCACTAAAGGCGATTCCGAAGTCTGACTTTCAAGAGTGCTTTAATAAGTGGAAACATCGATATGAGCGTCTTGTTCAATAAAATGGGGACTACTTTGAAGGATGCCACCCCCCGGATGACGAAGAATAAATCAAGCGTCGAGAAATCGAGGTACGTCGGATACTTTTGGGACAGACCTCGTATATATATGAAAGAATGATGCCAAATTTTAAATTAGCCGCGCGAGATATTAAACCAACATTATTATCAGCGTTGATGATTTCCTTATCAAAAAGAAGTCAATAAAAATTTAAATATTTGTTATAAAAATAAAAAGGTATTATTCAGGAAGTTTCACAAAAATAATTTAAAAAAAATATATATTTTATTAAAAATTTATAGCAAAAATTGTTTATTTAATAATTATTATTGTTTTTGTTATTAATGAGATTTCATTAATAAGTTAAATCAACCTAAACCTCGAAATTACTGAAAACCCGTTTGAAATGCGCGCGCCCTGAAAATGGCGCCCGCCCGACAATGGAGCCGCTGCTGTACTCCTTACGCTGCGAGTCTAGCTATACTCCGCGCTAGAGTCAGTTCCGCGCGCCTAGTGCTGAGCGCGAGAAAGTCCCAAAGCCCTCGTCACTATAGCCATGTGCATCTGTAGCATGCAGTCTGCTGCAGCGTGTAAGTTCGAGGTTAACTCGCGTTTTGCTTCAGAGTATTGTTTTTGTTTATAAACATTTAAAAGTGGTTAAACGTATTAAATGAATTATAATAGAGCATTGTGTGAGTCTCCAGACGTCTTATCAGATGAGTATTAACCGCGTATTTTTACCAGCTGATACAAGCACTACTTCTCATCAACAAGGACTTGTGCTTTGTGTAATATTGTTTTTAATTTTCCAGCTTGTGCCAGTAAAAGACGTTCGCACGAAGTATCTTAATTATTAGTGCCCCAGGCGTATTTCCTTCTAAATGCACAAGTTGCTTAGAGCGGCTGAAGCTAAATTTTAATAAGGTAAAGTATTTTATTCTATTATTTTTATAGATTGTGTGAAATAGATAAACACAAATCTTAGTTCATGCCTAATACTCTTGTGCGTACTCTAAATTTATGTTTTCGTTTTGTGTTTTTAGATCACTACTTGGACTCGGCTTCACACCTGGTCTACACTTATCATGTGTAAACGCTGGACCCTCGCCCAAAGTGACTTGCTTTAGCTGCAACAGCGTCTACTACTGGAACACTGGGCTTCCTTAATTAACACAAAGCCTCGTGCAAGCTGTTTGTGGTTATTGGTGAGTGTAATTTGCATTTACGCACTATGGTAAACCTATTTCAATGGCCGTTTATTATAAATGTTTGCCCATTTTTCTATAAGTTTCCCTCGTTCCTGCAAAATTTCATATAATTGACTATTTTTCCTATATTTACAGAGTGTTGAGACCATGCATGACTACCATCAGGGCTGCGCTTTCCTTGTGGGAGCTCCTGGATCTCTGCTGACAAGAGTCGAGGCTTTCGGACCAAGACTCAAGGTGCAAGTGACACCTTATTCTGCCACAATCCTTTTCTATGCAAGGTAATATCACCTAACACTGGGAGTGCATGTATATATGTATGTAATTTTTATTTTAAAAATACCTTTAGTTTGCGTATAACAAAAATTTTGTGTTTTTATTTGATGGAAGACTAACGACTTCCTTTTTTTTCCTTGACAAGTTATATGAAATGTGTGGTGAATTGCATCGCTGGTTATTAGAAGTGTAATTTTTATCTAAATAAAATATATTCTAAATAATATTAATGCTTTGTTTACAGGTTGCAGCTAAAGTGATGCTGTCGACACCTAAAATAGCCAGGGAAATTCACCCTTGTCAACGCTCCAACGACCTACCAGCCTGCTGTCAAACGCTGGTGGTCATTTTTTTCCACGCCAATTCTTTTTGGGAATAAGAAATGTGGTTTGTGAGTGTGACTAAAGTGTTTGTGGAAAATTGTGTGATTATTTTGTGTCACTATAAGTGTCGTTAAGTGTAAGTGTATTGAAGTGGTGTTGATAGTGATGTGTGTGTATGGTATTGATGTGTGTGTAGTTCTGCGAGTGCCTGGACGTTCCCAGGGTTTGTATCGCTAGAAGTTTGTGCTTCTGTCGCTATAGCTCAGCATGGAGAACTCACTGCTGCGACCTGGCTGGCTCGACTACCTAATGTCAGCAGAGCACAATATGCTTGTCGCTGGCAGTTTGTGAGGTTGCTCCTTATGTGGTGTAATAATTTAAATATGTGCGTAAAAGTGGACCCTATATATATTTACATATAATTTGAGTAATGATGTGTTTAAAAATTCGCAAAAATATATGATTCAATTGGTGTATGTAACCTGGGTTTAACTTTGAGAAGTGTTTGTTTACGCATGTTTTTGTGACAATATTTGCTTTGAAACGGACTGCTAAGTTATGTTTCAAATTGACTGTCGGTGCTAAAGAACATTTAAAACAAAGGTGACTTACAATTTATATTCAAATTATTTAAATGATTAATATTAAATAAAATAAAATGTGATAAGATGTGATAAAGAATAAAATATGCAATGAACTTTGCAATCTAAAAGAAATATAATTAAAATTATCTATTTGCTTAGGGCTTGAGGAATGCAGCCTCGTCACCGCATTCCAGACCACGCTGGCTAATCGCACAACACGGCGCGCTCCGATCAAGTTTAAATAAAAAGATCTTGCACCTCGCGAGTTTTTTTATAAATCATTCCTAGGATATCTTCCGATAATTTTAAGCCTAAAATGAAAATAATCCCTAGAGGGATTTTCAAATAAACTCGATATTTGATCATTTTCGTAGGTTATCGTGACTATTTTCTATATTTAGATTTCTTAGGCTTTAAAAATATATTTCAATATTAGAAATAAGCTTATAAATTCTTAATACTCATTAAACTTTTAAAATTCATATAAATTTTTTTAAATACTGCTCAAAAATTAAATTTTTTAACTTCTTATTTCAAATATTTTTCTGTGCGCTCGAAGTTTCTTTTTTTTTTCTTTCATCGAGGATAAATTTGGTATTCTGTTGCCATGGCTGCGATAAATAAACTTATGCTGATTTTACGGTTAGTAAAAATGCCGAAGGCAAGAACACACGATGAAAATCTTCATCAAATTTGTTTACTTTGCTTTGGAAAAGCTAAAGTAATGATTCCTGTAAAAGGAGAATTAAAAGTGCTTGTTGAAAAACAGTTTGAGTACGATACTAGTGATGACCGATTACCTTTCGTTCTATGCAGTAGTTGCAAAAGTGATTTATAAGTTTTAATGGCAATTCGTGCAAGATATTATTAGACAAACTTGATTTCCTGCGTTCACGAAATCACAATTTGGGATGTTTGAAATATGTAAATGCTTTTGAGCTCTTCAAAAATGTTGTACATGCCTGCTTTGGAAAAAGTCTTGACCCATCTTTCAAAGATAAGATCAATGCCTTCAAGCAAAGTTATTTACATTTAAATGTACCAATAACGCCCAAAATTCATGCAGTATTTTTTCATGTGCCTGACTTTTGCGAAGAAGTTCAGATGGGACTTGGATTTTATAGTGAACAGGCTATGGAATCTGTCCATGCTGATTTCAAATCTGTGTGGAAGAAATATAAAGTTTTTAAGAACCATCCAGAATATGCAGAGAGGTTGCAACGTGCTTTATGTGAATATAATAGTTTACATTCATTTTAATTATTGTACATAATAAAGATATTTTTTTTATGTAATAAAATGATCGAAAAGTTTGAAAATTCGAATACGGCTTTGAAAATTTTTATGAATTTAAAATTTTTAATACCTATTGAGCATTTATAAACTTATTTCTGATGTTAAAATATATTTTTAAAACCTAAGAAATCTAAATACAAGATGCAATATAGAAAATAGTCACGATAACCTACGAAAATGATCAAATATCGAGTTTATTTGAGAATCCCTCTAGGGATTATTTTCATTTTAGGCTTAAAATCATCGGAAGATATCCCAGGAATGATTTATAAAAATACTCGCGAGGTGCAAGATCTTTTTATTTAAACTTGATCGGAGCGCGCCGTGACAACACCAGCACTGTACCCTCGTCAATATTTATTGTAAGGTAAAAAATTCAAAGTTTTGTTCCAAGTTAATCTACCCGTCGCCTCCACCAGTTTTTGTTAAGAAACGTATTGTTTCTTAACGGAACAATTTTTTATTATTAATGCCGGGGGGGGGGGTCAAGATCTGACTCGGCCACCCTATACAGGCTTGAGAGTCTTGCTTGAAAAATGGAGACTCAAACAACCCTCTGAATCCTTTGCAGTTTCCTTTTTGTTTTGGTTTTAATATTATTATTTTCTTCTATTAATTTAATCTAAAATTTTAACTTTGTTTTTCCTAGATGACGCTGGAGATGTTGAAGGTTTAAGAATTAAATAAACAAAATGACGTGAGAAAATAATGTGGCTTTTTATTATAATGATCACTTGTGTTGAGTGAGGCGTGTGGCTACTCTGAATTGACCTAAAGCACGACTGACTGTAAAACGTGGCTTAGCTGCAGCGTCCACCGCCGCTCAAGACCTCTCCTCTCCTCCGTGACGTCACGACGATTGTTGCCTCGTGTCGCTCCTACAGTTTCTTATGGTTTAGTAACTGCAGTAGATCTACGGGGCAGCGCACGCGTGCCGATCGTGCGTTAAGGGGAGGTAGAGCTTGAAATGCTGAGTCGGGTGACATAAGATATTATTGTGACCTCGACTCATACATTGAAATTAAGTGCCGAAAATTGTGTGTGTAGGAATTGTTTAATTAATTAAACACACCATTTTCGTCACTTAACATTAATACTCTTATAAAAATACTGGAGTTCATTTCATTTTACCGTCTCATTATACCCCAGTATATCGTAATATGATTTCTTTAAATTTTATTTTCAATTGTTCAAATGTTATAAGAATTTATTTTTTGTATAATATGTTATTATTTGATTGTATACAAAATACCTTTCATCCACTGATTTAATAAAACTTATTAAAAAATAGTTTTGACCATTTGTATTATTAAATATTTAACATTGAAAGCAAAAGCTTATTAATGTTTATTGTAAATAAAATATTTGTATAACTATTAAATTGTTAATGTTTAAATCAATTTTCACTTTCTCCAGAAAATTGTAATTTAATAACTTTATGTTAATTAAAAAATATAATATTTTTGAACAATTGTTGAAAAATAATTGTTATTAATACCAAATTGTTATTTAATTGTAGTAAATCTGAAGAGGTATTGAGATATCAATCATAAAAATGAGAAAAGAAATTATTTTAAATTCAATAATGAAGTTACTACGTATGTATTAATATATTATAACAAATTACTTTAAAAATCAATATCTGTATTCAATAAAAATTTAAGTATGTATTTTTAATATATTTTAAGTTTGTACCAGAATCAATCAAATATCAATAATTAAAAAATCAAAAAGAAGTGACTAAAAGTGTACTAAAAGCAACTGAAACTCAACATTATGTAATCGAAAATAATTTTTATATTATTCGTACCGCAATTAATTTGTTACGTCTTGAACTCCCTAAATATACGAATTATTACATACGTGTACAAGTCTAATGACACTCTCTACCGTTATTATTTTATAACTACATATATCTATTCGCTCGCTCACGCGCGCTATAAGTTAAACGTTATGTAACAAAATAAATTTAAGAAATTTAAGATCTTTGTATCTATTTACTCAATATATAATATTTAATGAAATTTTATAAAATTTTCATTCTAATAATTTTTTGGTGCTGTTGCTTTTAACGTCTGGAACTTCATACATAGATCCATTATTACTCAATGAAAGGCTAGTGAGTTTCAGTTTTATCTAAATATAAGTATTTTTATAATTATAAATAATTATTCACTACTCGGTCGGTAAAAATCACGGAGGGAAATTTGCATTCTTAATTGACTTTCGGACCCCTTAAACAAAAAAGAAAATAAGTACGAAACACAGCGGGACTATAAGCGCTATAAGATACAGTTTAAAGAAAATATTGGTGAAAAATCTGTAGAGATAATTAAACTTTATAGAAACAGTTAAAGGAATATCGCGAAAAATTGGTGTAGCTTTACTATCTAAATATAAAGGATATATGTTATTAATAATCGAATCTACTTGGTTTATTTATTGTTTAATTTAAATTTCAATATATGTTACGAGTACAATGGCCAAGCCATTCAAGGCTCCGATGGTCCAACCACCCACGCACCTATCCAAGCAGCTATTACGCATCCATACTCAAAAAAAGTATATATGAGTCGTTCTAAGCTATTTCACCTAAATCGTGTATACGGAGTTCATGAAATGTGCCGCCAATTTTTTATATGAAAGTACCTATGAAAAGAAATACCCCAAAAAAAATATTAGCTCCTAAGGTCCTCTGTGTGATCTACTAGAGTGTTTTGAAGTTTCAGATACGATAAGAGAAAATATATTAGACCCCCTTGACAGCTTAATGAGTCATCTATACAAGGCTGAATATAATCCGGAAATTTTGGGTTTTTTAGATTAAGTTTGATCGCTTGCCATTTTACATAATCGACATGTATTTAAATCTAACACATCCCAAACTTTTCATTTCGTAAAGATGTTTAATTCCTTTTTTCCTACGTTTAGTTTGCTCTTTCCATCTGAAGTGAACGACATAGTATTAAAGTTTAACGTAATTTATGTGAGGTATTATACATTTCGAATAATGTTATGTGCGGTAAAAAGAAAACTGACATTAAGACCTTTAATTTAAGTGGTCGGAGCATCTTTGAGGATATTTGGATGAAAAGTTACGCTGGATTAAAAATTGCGAAAACATATAGGTGACGAAATGGGAGGCAGCAACATATTAGTATATCAGCACGTATATTTACGCTAAAAAATCCTATCCATTAAACTTTAAAAATTTCGCGCTCATTTTTATTTCCTTTCACAATTCATAGGTGGCGCATATGAATAACGTAACATGCAAGAGAACTGAGTTTCGAAAAGTATAAATGAGTAAAAAATATTGAATTAATATTCCGGATATTTCGCCTAGCGAAAAAACCAAACCTTTTCTTAAAATGATTCATCACTTTTCGGCGCAAAAATATTTATCTCTCAAATTATTCGAATGATTTATTCCAACATATCATAACAGTCTAAAAAATGTCTTATCCAGAACTGAAATGATCTCATGATGAGAATAGGAGGAAAGTGCGCCCCATGTAGTAAAAAAAATCGTTTTTGGAAAATTTCATACTGAAAAATTCATTGTCAATGAGAATACTGAAAAAGTCATAAGGAAATTTATATCAAAAGACTTTGATAAAAGTGACGATAAATTTCCAGTTATCTCGTGTTATTAGATGCTGAAAAAGGTATTTTTTCCAGGTCTTTACCAGTTATGCCAAATTACAAAGATATAGTTCTGCCAAAAGAAATTCGTACAAAAGTTATATGTAACTGTTATATATGTTTAACTGGCAGATCAAAGGCCACATCAAGAGCCTAAGAGACAGAGGTAAAAAAGAGATTCAAACGTTGTTATTGATGTATCTAACGGACTCCATGGATCTTCAAAAACAGAATCACTTTCAGTTCCAAGAGTTGAAAATAATCAAGCCAAGAACTCTAGTGTACTATGTAGAAACTGTTTCCAGGAGATAGGCAAGGGAAAGAGTCACATTTGTAAAAATCTTACAGAAAACGTAAGCAACATTATTGACAAGCTTTCTGGAAAGGATCAAGAACGAATTGTGACTACTATTGTACAGAAAAAGATTGTTTCTGAAGCTAGTAATATTTCAAAGTTGCAAAACGTTGAGTTGAATTTCACCACTGCTGATCGAAAATCAAGAAATATTGTAAACCCTACTGAGAAGAAAGGCATCTCATTTAAAGCAGAGAGTTTAGATAATATTCGGATTGTTCTTGGAGCTTCCACAAATAGTATGAGAAAGATAACAAATTTTCTGAGATGTAATGTTGGGAGAAAGTCTATTCTAGCAAATTATTTAAAACACATGTCAGATCAATCAAATATTTTGAAAGACATATATAAAGCAGGTTTTTATGAATTTTAATGTGAAAATGCGTCATCTAAACAGAAAAGATCTGTTGTGTATGCAGATGCTGAAGAACTCCTTGATGCCGTTATAAAAGAGAGAAATCTGCAAGGAAATGTCTTAATAAAAGCTATGGCTGATGGAGGTCAAGGTTTTTTCAAGATAAGTTTGACCATACTTCCCGAAAATTATTCTCCCAGCTTTGACTATTCTACAGACCAGATTGATCATGATGATGACGATAATTCTAGATCGGAAAATATAAATGAGTCAACTAAGAAAAGGAAGCTCTATTCTGAGGGTGGTACTATAAGTAAAAGAGGTAAGCTTTCTAGCGTAGATAAATTGATTTTATTGTGCACAGTTCTTCAAATAAAAGAGACTTATGCAAATGTAAAACTGTTATTAAAACTAATGAATATTAATAATATTCCATTCAAATTTGTTGCAGATTTCAAGCTTCTACTCATAATAAATGATCAACAAACTGCAACAGCAACGTTTCCTTGTCCATACTGTTTCATTTCAAGAGCTGATTTGAGGAGCGACGAAAATCAAAGGGGTCTATCAAGTAGTGACGTTCAAACAAGTTCAATTGATGAGTCAGGAAAAGAAAATCACTTGAAATTGAAAACATATGGTGATTTGAGGAAAGATTACGAAATGTTTTGTCAAGTAGGAAAAGACAAAAAATATAACAAAGAATGCCATAGCACAGTCAATCTTCCTCTGTTCACTGAAGATGATGACATTCACGTTTTACAGAAATGTCATCATCTGTTCAAGGTACAAGTATCTGTACAAGGTTTTGTAAATCATTTATTTTGGAAGGGTTTAGTACCTCTTTTAGGTCAAGAGAAAGCTCTATTATGGCCCAAGAAATTGAAACTCATCTCAAGGAACTATCACGGTGATTCGTTTGAAGGGAATGCATGTAGAAAACTACTGAATGAAGTCGACAAGCTTGAAGATCCGGAAATTTACAAAGATGTAGGATACTTCAAAATCGTACCCTACATATCTGCTTTGAAAGCCATGAACAAGGTCGTAAATCGTTGTTTCACTTCTGGTAAAGTCGGTCCCTCACTAGATACTTACATATCTGAATTAGACACAACTTTGAAGAGTATCGAAGATGTATCTACAACATTGAAAATCCATGTTAGTCTTGCACATATTCAAGAAGCTTTGCAATATATCGATGATAACAATGCTCTAGGATTTTGGTCCGAGCAAAGTGGAGAGTCAGTTCATCGCGAGTTCTTGAAATTCTGGAGTCGTTATAAAATAAATTCAATTAATGATGAATCTTATTCAACAAGACTACTTAAAGCAGTGGTTGAATTCTCATCTTTACATCTTTAATCAAACTATTGATAGAAAATACACGAAAATATCGGAAGTTCGAGAAAAAATAAAAGAAATTCTATAAAAAAAAAAACAAAAAATACAAAAAAAAAAACAACAAAAAATGGGGCCATTTAACGACTACGTCCCCGTCGTTGGTCCTGGGTCAAGCAAAATGTGGTTTTAAATTTCACTTTATATCGTTTATATTTTTCAAACATCGAATCTTTGCAGAGCTTATTTCAAAGTTCAATATATGATAATAACATAAAATCATGATTTTCAGTACAGCGAAATCGATTAGATTATTGATCAATCCTGTAATTAACAATTCTATTTTGAACATTTGAAATTGCATCACTGATAGTAACCTTATTTCTCTCATCATCTTCCATGAAAATATCATGAGGTTATCTTCAATGTACTGGACATAGATCATTACTACCAATCACCTTCAATGTCTACTACATAGGTGCCATAAAAATGTCGATATCTGTCAATATTTCGCGAACAGAATCAGCTGGGATTTCGATTCTTTCAAATTTTGAATCTATAAATGATGTAGAAACACCCAATGAAACCTGATTTTGGATCCATTTTTGTCAAACCTTTTCCTCCTTCAGGACCAGTGTGTGAATCTTTAAATTTCTTTTCAATTTCGAATCTTCATTAAAAATGATAAAAATGAACTCTGGTAAAGAGCTACCGTTTTGGAAAGTTTCAGATCAAATGCTAAAGTATTTGCTACTGAATAAAAATCGATTTTTCTTACCAAAATATATTTTTCTTTCAAAAGAAAAAGATAAAGCCTAAAAAATTTTACAGAATATTCTTATCCAAATTCTTAATCATCTCAATTTTTTTTAAATTTTCATTCTTATATTGCACAGATATAGCCGTTTGAAAAAAATTACGATTACGTGAATAACAAAACAAGGGAAATAGCTTATTCAAAATTTCGGGTGAGTAAAGATAGGAAATTGTATGCTCTTTCAAATGCATTTTCATTGAGTCGATGATATTATTTATGACGTACGAAAAAATACGAAAGACGAAAACCAAAAAATCAAAAAACCCCAAAAAACAAAAATTAATCCGAATAACTAGAAAAATTATTATTATGCTCCTTTCCTTTAAAAGAACAAACAAAATGATCCCTGGGACATTAAATTTTACCGTGGATTACTCGAAATATGAATGCATACATATATACAGACGCACACATATACACACAGACACATACACACATACACGCACATACTCACACACTCACATATCCATACGGACATTTTCTAAAAATAGTGTGTTTCGACTCCTTATGTCTCAAAACATGTTTCTAACACGATTTTAGAAAAACTTTTTTTTACTATCACAAAGCTTCCTATTTGAGGAAGCAAAAATAGTTTACATATATTTCATAAAATATTATAATAATAGTTAACCTGCTTGTGTGCAATGTGGCGCAGCATAATTAAGCCCATTATAAATGATTATTTATTTACTAGTAAAAAAATATGTAGAAGTAAATTTCTAACAAAATTATTCATTAAAAATTGCATAATGTATGCGAAAATTTTCAAGTTACGAAGAAAACGTGAACTAACCGAACTTTTGATTTTGCACTATATTTTTCGTGAATAATTTTACAAGTTATAAATTTATTTAATAACAAACGGAATAAGTTATTTAATCAATACTTAACATTATAAAAGTACTATACTATGTTAAAATTATACTTATATCAATTTTATAGTGATGCGCCGCATTGTCTTCTATGGCAGAAAAAAAAAGACTTGTGAATTAATTTATAAAATCTTCAAATTTAAGAGAATATGCATTTAGACTTAAATAAAACTATTTAGTATTTATAGCTAAGATATCAAAGTACACCTCAAGAGTTTTAAGCATAACATTAAGTGAATATTAAGAAGCTTATTTCTTAATGCGTCTTATGTACGCCACATTGGACCGTTCTCCCCTATACATATTTTATTACTTAAATATTATTAATTTTATTTAATTTATTCTATTTATTTGTAGTATTCTCGAGAGTCAAAATAGAGTTACTCTAAATATCAATATATTTTCCTTGTATTTAATTTTTCCTACTCTGATTTTTATGCAATTAGTATATATATTCTACAGATGTATAACCCTCCTTAGGACAGAATTCGAATATCACGTCCCTAAGTAGAATCTTTACATTGAATAAATAGATACAACCTCTAAAATAGAAGCTGAATAGTACAGCTTTAATTTAAAAAGTTGTGGAAGTCTAAGAAATATATGGTTGCAGATATACTATATTTATCTATAGACGAATCAAATACAAATGTACGAAAATAAATTCTTGTATATATATATATATATATATATATATATATATATATATATATATCATTTGTTCATTAAGTAAATTATAATGAAAATTATAGATGATCTGTTAATAATTTATTTTATCCTTTACAGTACAATTTTTATGAGAGAAATTTCTTTTATTAGGAATTTTTATTTCTAAATAAGCTTTTTTTATAAATTTATTACTATTTACACCATATTAATTAGCCCTGAGTACAAATTAGACTTGATCACTCTTATAATTGTTTCTATATTAAGCTATTTATTTTTTCAGCTAATTAAAACTACGGGTGATATGTTTAGGCTAATTCCGTTTTCTGTTTTTATTATTGTTCCTTTCATGGAATTTTTACTTCCAATAGCTATTAAATTTTTTCCTGGATTATTACCATCTACTTTTCAAACTTCAATTGAAAAAGAAGATAAATTGAAGCAAGCCTTGAAAGTATAACAATTTATATAAATAAACACTTATTACTACATTAACTTTTTTAAGTACAGTTATCAATATTTTAGGTAAAAATAGAAATGGCTAAATTTTTGCAAAAGACTTTAGATGAAATGGCTGTTCAATCATCTGATCATCGTTCTGAAAAAGCCAGAGAATTTGCTGAATTTTTCTACAAAGTTCGAACAACAGGCACAATTGCTACAAATGAAGAAATAATGAAGTTTAGTAAACTTTTTGAAGATGAAATAACTTTAGATGCTCTTTCTCGCCAACAGCTGATTGCTCTGTGTCGAGTTGTGGATGTTCAGACACTTGGTACAACTAATTTCTTGCGATTTTTATTAAGGATGAAATTACGAAGCCTTGCAGCAGATGATAGAGTAAGTTATTTTATGGTATTTTAACCCCTTCTTTACCAAGAGGGGACTCCAAGGATAAAAATACATTGTATTTGTAAATATAACCATAATTACAACTTTTCATATTTCGACAAGAAATTCGTAATTAGTGATTCTTAAAACGTTCGTAAACTCACTATTTTTTAGAAAATTTCAATTATTGTTGAATTGGTAAAGCAAAGCTTAATAGGGGACAATACTTTAACAACCATTAAAGTATTGCAATTTTGTTTCATCTACTACAAACAAATAATATGATATATCTCTTTGAAACTAGTAAAGGACTTTATTGGCAATATTATAATATAGTAAAAACATTAATGAATTCGTTTAGAGCTTTAATAAAATGTGTCTATGGTTCAAAAGTTAGCGTTTCGAAAAAGGGGGTTAATAAAAGCATTACGAAAATTTTGTACATTCGACTAATTTCACGAATAGCTCTATAAATATACAGCCGTTTTTCAAATAAATTAATCAAAAGTAGAAGCATTAGTAGTTGATCATCTACCTCAAAACTGAAATTTCAACTGGCATAACAGATATAAGGAAAATTATTTAGAAAAATGCAACTCGTGCTATAATTTATAAAATATAGCCAATTTTCATCTAGATTTTCTTTTATGGAAACACTGCTAGAAAAAGAAGTTAATATTGCAAAAATGTTATCGAAATGTAAATAAGTAAAAAAGAACACATTTTATTGATACAATAGTAAATTATTCATAACTTTTCAAACGAACATTTTACAACTTTTAAATTACTTAAGTTATTGGTGAAAGACCTTTATTTGTTGATTCACATATACGCGCATTAATTTTCGTCGTAGCCCTTTAAAAAGTTCTGCTGTCTTAAAATTTATACAAAAAAGTTGTTCAATTTCATTTTTCTTTAAATTTAATTTGTCTTTTATTAAAAAATTAAATACAAATTTTTCTTTTAATAAATAATAAAAGAAATCATTCCTAACTGCTTTAGAAAATGCTTTCTCAAAACGAGGTCCTGAATCATCAAGTCGGAAAATCATTTGATTAAAATAACACTTAATAAATGTATGCTCACTAATAATAGTAACTCACTAGATACGAGCGTTTGACCTCTTGACTGCCGGCATTGAAAACTCATTAATTCTCTTATAGCCCAGACGAATTGTGCAGGGCTTCAATTGTTATTAATAAATTCTTGCAAAATTAAAAATTCACTATTTAGTTTTTGCTTTATATCTTTCTTCCTAAATATTGAAATGAACAAAATCAAATAAAATGGATTCGTGATCAAATTCCCTACAAAATGTATGACTTCTGGAAAGTTAACTTGCATAATTGTAAATCTTATATTGCAAAATAGGTCAAAAACGTTTTTTTTTTGGATCAATTTATAACGATAGTTTCTGAAAGTATCAGTAATTATACTTTAATATATGCTTAATAAATATCCACTTTTAGTTTAGCAAAAAATTGTTAATTTGTTTATTAATTAATTTTTTCCGAAAAAAATTTGTTTTGTTAATTACTTTTGACCAAAAAGGCTTCGTCGGGAACCCATTGGTAAGATTGAAAAAGCAAATGAGTACTTTTATTTCCAATAAGGAAAAATCCATTTTTTTTGCTATTTTAGGCCATTATTATAAGAAAATTAATGTTGCAATATAAACAAATTGCAATAACTTTTCACAGCAAGAATGTAGATAAATGGAACAAACGACATTTATTTCCTTGTAAAACACGAACTTAAAAAAAAAATTTGAAGGTCATTGTGAAGCCGAGATATGAATATTTTTGTTTTTTTACATTCGCCGTTTTCCCGCAAATCTACTTTTTTTATTTTACCAACATACCTTTAATTCTTTTTTTCTATTCGATAAAGTATGTAAAATGTAGTTCAAAGTGACGTTATGGGACTGAAACTACCGCTATATGCTTGAGAAAATCCAAAAAGTGCTTAAAAATGACTTAAAAATTAGCCATTTTGAAAATGTAATTGGCTATGAAATACAAATTTTGGCGAAAAGTTCTGAGGTATATATGTCCGGAGGTACAAAATGAAGAAAAATACGAACGGATTTTCTTTTTAAACTAAAAATAAAAGAACTGCACCTGTTAGACCAAACTTTTATTATACCAAACGTTTCTAATATTTAAACTAATATATTTAATAATGTAAAAATAAAATAAAAAACAATAATATATGTATACAATACAAATGAAAAAAATACAAAGATAATTGATGATATATATTATGATGTCATTAAACCTCCTCACGCGTCCCCGTAAACGTCTTCGTTAAGAGAAGGCCGTATTCGCTGTCTTTGTCTAATCACCGTTTTGCAATTAACTCAAAAAGTAGTTTGTTAATTGAAAAAATTAGTGTTGACCCCAATTTGATTTAAAATAAACAATATTTTGAAACCTAAAAAAGTACCTAACATAATTTCCTTTACGAGAAAACTTCGGAACGCGAAAATTGAGGTTAGGTTTTGCATTCCAAAGTTGTCTCGAAAAGGGAATAATGTTAGGTACTTTTTTAGGTCTCAAAATATTAGGTAAATAGAAAAACTATGATTAGACAAGGACAGCGAAATACAGCTTCCTCTTAACCCTTTGTGGCACGGTAGCTACTATAGTGACCACCGGAATGCACTAGAAAGTTTGAATTTTTTGAAGATTAAATAATGTGGTTTCGCCCGGTTTCTTTTAAATCCAATTTAATGGGCGTTGAAGAAACGTTTAACATTGCATTTGAGTCAATATTTATTTAATATTTTGTTGTGTAAATAAACAAATCAAAATCGTCTATTTTATGAAAAGAATGCAGTCGCTGGAAAAGCGGTTAATTGGATTGGTCTAAGAATGTGTGTTCTGGGGTTCTTGGGGTCGCTAATTACGAATCTGAACTCAGATTTTGAAAATTCAAAATGGCGAATCCAAGATGGCGGCCAAAAATTTTAATATCACTGTATTTGGCTCAAAATTCGCATAGAGGGGTTTTCGAGGTCGCGGATTACGAATCTGAATGCAGATTTTGAAAATTTAAAATGGCAGATACAAGATGGTGGCCAAAATTTCAAAGATTACTGGATTTCGCTAAGAATTGAATATAGAGAGTTTTCGGGGTCGCTGATTACGAATCTCAACTCAGATTTTGAAAATTCAAAATGGTGGATCCATGATGGCGGCCAAAAATTGAAATTCACTGTATTTCGCTAAAAATTATATATATGGGTTTTCGAAGTGGCTGATTACGAAGCTGAACTCAGATATCGAAAATTCAAAATCGCAGATCCAATATGGCAGCCAAAAATTTAAATAGTTTAAAATTTAAATACTGGATTTAAAATATTTACGTTTTGTGTGCAGTCTATCAATCAATAATTATGAAGATCTTTTATTCTTCGCCAATGAAGTGTATAAATTATAGCTCTTTGTAGTATGAAAAAATATTAATAGCAGAAAAAGTTAATAATTCGTCTTTGGTTATTGGTTTAGCTTTACAATTCTTTTGTAGTGAATAAAGGTTCATTTGCTCAACAATTAAATCTAATAGATCATTAAGAAACCAACATAAAAATATATCCAAATTTGTGGTTACATTGTCCGGAATATATGGACCGAAAGTTTAAGTGAATAGAAAATAATCTCTGTTTTTTCCACTCTTCGTCCACTTATCGATATCAGTAAACTCTCTAGAATCATTCTCATCGGAACACTCCGAGTCGGAATCATTTTCACCTTCTACACTTTCCGAATCATCTTCAACATCAAAATCACATAACCCACCAATAGATTCAGAGTCACTAGGAATATCAGCGATTTCATCCATACTTTACAAAATTCATTACAAGATTGTTTCTTTTGTACCAAGGTATAAAAGAAAAGTGAATATCAGTCGTGAAAACGTTTTTATTTCTTCATTTATTTATCTTACCTAGATCAATTAGAGTTTAGGTGAGTTGAAAAAGCTATGAATTAGCCCAACAGACCACACATTTACATTTGATAAAATATTATTTATTCAAAATTATCTCAAAATACTGCAGGTGTTTTGGCGCTCCACTGCTAGATGGTGACTGAATTTTCGTATCTATAATCAAATTATAAACTTTTAGAGTATATAGTTTACTGGGCATGATGCTCTACTTTGTGGGGTAATATTTATGTAAGAACAACTTTTCCGTATCAGAGATCACGTTTGAGTGGCAGGCAACGGAATAGCAAATATAAACTTTTTTCGCTGATTCTTTGTGATAATCGCATAATTCTCTACCAGTCGTTTTTACGAAATTATTAAATATTTTTGTTTGTTTCGTAATGATCTATTAGATTTAATTGTCGAGCAAACGAACCTTTATTTACTATAAAAGAAAAGTGAAGCTAAACCAATGACCAAAGACGAATTATTAACTTTTTTTGCTATTAATATTTGGATGGGCGTTACAAAAACCCTCTTACCGTAATTTTTGGTCATCAGATCCAAAATGGAATGATTCGTACGTAAGCAACGGAATGACACTAAATCGGTTCGGAATTTTCCTGAACCATTTACACTTGTTCGACAACAGTCAGGAATCGAAAATATGATAACTATGATAAATTATACAAACTGAGACCATTATTAGATAAACTAACGAAAACTTATAAAAACTGATGGAACTCGAGTGAAAGTCAATCTGCTGACGAGTCTATCATAAAGTTCAAATGCCGCAGTAGTATGAAACAATACATGCCAAACAAGCTCATAAAACGCGGATATAAAGTTTGGGCGCGCGCAGACTCATCACGATACGTATGCGAGTTTCCGATGTATACGGATAAAACTAAAAGTGCTGAAAAACAATTAGGTGCGCATGTTGTAAAGGATTTGACGCGTAACTTAGTGGGGAAAAATCACCATGTATTTTTTGACAATTACTTTACTGGTCTTGATATTATGAAAGATTTGAAAAAGGGTACAATTTTCGCTTGTGGAACAGTTTGTACGAACAGAAAAGGTTTACCAAAAAGTGAGATTCCTGATAAAAAAATGGATCGTGGGCAAGATGAATGTCGTACTTGTGGTGGTGGAATTAGCTAGATCAAATGGATGGATAAAAAACAGTTTTCTTTTTATTCAACTGTCGTGATCCTTGCGAAGTTACTGTTACAAATAGGACACAAAAAGATGGATCACCTAAAACTATAAACTGCCCGATTATTTGCTGGGATTATCATAAAAATATGGGATATGTTGATAGATCCGACCATTTTGTATCAACTTACAAAATTGATAGAAAGTCTAAAAAATGGTGGTACCGCATATTCTGGCATTTTGTAGATTTAAGTATAATAAATGCGTTGATTATTCACAATAAAAAAAATTTGGAACATAGTATGTAATCAATAAACTTCAAATTACTTTTGCTTGATTAACTAGCAGACGAGCGTTTTCCAACACCGGAAGGTACGAAATGCCAAGAAAAATCTCCTCCTAATCTAAACAGTAAACCTCAAATAGCTATTGAAAAAATGCGCTCTTAATCTGCTCACATGCCCCTTGTTTTAACAACTTTGAGACGTTGCGGTCTGCAGGTAAGCAAGAGAGAGCAGGCGGCGACATGCCGCCGAGGCCATGCAGAAAGGTCATTATCGCTAACTTTTCTCCCGCTCCGCAACTGCACGTGTTCACGCTCAGGCTTTGCACGGTGATTCTCGCGTGCGTGGGTGCAAGAACAACTGGTGGAGGTGAACGCTCGACCCCCACCATCTTCAACAGAAGGAAAGTCCGCACGTGAGGCGAGAAGCCTCCAGCAGCAAGCACCGAGGCGGCAACGGGAGGGAAAGCGACAGAGCTAGCGACCAGCAATGAGAAAGAGAGAGAGAGAGAGAGCGAAAGAGAAGCTTTGACTGCGGCACCGTTGGCTCCGATACTGTGCTCTGGCCAACAGAGGTAAAGGCTAGCCCGAGAGTAATAGCGTACGTACGTAAGGGTCACACTACTTATAGTGTGCCGTGTCCCCAGAATTTAAGGGCTCCGAATATTGTTCTTATTAAATCAGTGTGTCGTTGATTAACCCGGACTCGCCTGCTCCCCGCATCGAGTTAGGCTCACAAGCAAGGCTAGATTGCTATTCGCGTTGTGAAAGAATTAGCCTTCGCGTTTTCGCGCTTTCTCCATATCGCGAAAACTAGTGCATCGAGGAAACTCTGCACAAAGCAGAATCCTCGTGGATTTGGCGTATACGTGGGAAAAGCCCGCGTGACACACGCCAGCAGGTTATTGGCTGAACTAATAATCATTATTATTAACAATTCAGCACCTTCTTATAACCTAAAAAATAAGATGGAAATAATGACCGCCACGTCCACGTGCATGTCTCTAAAGTCAACTATGCGCGGTTCATACTACAAAAAGCTTATATCGAATTTTCAAAATCTGAGTTGAGATTCGTAATCAGCGACCCCGAAAACTCTCTATATTCAATTTTTAGCGAAATCGAGTAATCTTTGAAATTTTGGCCGCCATCTTGCATTCGCCATTTTAAATTTTCAAAATCTGAGTTCAGATTCGTAATCAGCGACCCCGAGAACCCCATAACACACATTCTTAGGCCAATCCAATTAACCGCCTTTCCAGCGACTGCATTCTTTTCATAAAATAGACGATTTTGATTTGTTTATTTACACAACAAAATATTAAATAAATATTGACTCAAATGCAATGTTAAACGTTTCTTCAACGCCCATTAAATTGGATTTAAAAGAATTTTGTTGAAAGATTTAGAATGGTACCTCAGTTACGAGAAAAAAATAAAAGAAATTGGCTAATTTTACCAAAGTTAGACTCTTATGGGATTTAACATGTAAATCTGTTTCTGATAAAATAAGACAATTTCTTTTATTTTTTTCTCGCAACTGAGTTATAGTATAATTCTAAATCTTCATTTATCTTAAAATAGACATCTAAAACTATCATTGAAATTTTTTTCAACAACATTTCTTCGGTGTCTGGGCAGAAATTTAAACTAATAAAAATCATCAAATTTGGTGATGCAAAAAAACACTACCAAACTCTCTTTCCAAAACACACGGACTAAGGTACTTTATCTTTTATAGTTCTTGAGATAAAATTAAATACATTATGAGAGAAATTAAACAAATGCAAATAATCATGTTTTTCTGCTTGACATAAATCCGGAACCAATAGAGGTAAGGGTATGAATTTTTTTTACATATTTTGAGTGTGATATACATTATTTCCTTAAAGTTTCATAGTTATACATTTTTTTACTTGCTCACTTGACGTGGAATCATCCATATACAATAAACAATATAATCATTATCTTTGAGATCCCTACCTTAACCCTTTGCGGCATACATTTTGCAGATGAACGGTTTTTCATGAAAATTGATATGCAGGGGTTTTGGGATCGCTGATTACGAATCTGAACTCAGATTTTGTTAGACTCTTATATATATATATATATATATATATATATATATATATATATATATATATATATATATATATATATATATATATCGGTGTTCTCTAAAAACTTTGTTTAATTAACGTTTTCGTAAAAAATGTTAAATACAAGAAAGTTGACTTTTTTCGAGATCTACAATTTCACCGTGGAAATTTTTTGCATATAATGTGTTATAATTCAATTGTGGCCTAAAAATCAACTTTTGATGGCTTTTTTGAGCTTTAATTTAGATTTTTCCCAACAAACTTTGTTTAATTGACGTTTTCGTACAAAATGTTAAATACAAAAAAGTTGTATTTTCTCGAGATCTACAATTTTACCGTGGAAAGTTTAACAAAAATATGAAATTTATTCAAGATACAGCTAAAATTCGAATTTTCAATATATTCAATATATACTGTATGCTAATACACTCAACGAATATGGCTCAAACGATGAGACAAGTAAGCTCTTTAAGTTTCAGCCGGTTTGACCGTGGTTTTGCTGAGTTAATCGAGGAACTTGATTACATCCATACATACGTCCATACGTACATTTAAAAGAGTGCTTGAAATGTGTTCCTATAGTATTAAAACATGTTTTTATACAATATTACTTTAGTTTTTAAACTATTACACTTTTTGCTATGATGAAAATATAAGACTCTCCCATGGAGCGGTCGTGCTTAAATACTAAGAAAAATAGCCCAGAAAAACCTGAAAAGTCCCCTTAAATGCTGAGATATACCTTAAAATTCGTTAAAAATTGTCAAAGAAAAGGAAGATTTTCAAGGTAGTCGAGGCGATGAAGGATGCGATAGTGATAATTTCTCCTGGATATTTCAATTATAATATACGTAATAAAGAGATTTATGGTGTGGATTTGCTTTAGAAGAATGATAACAAAAGTTACACGTGTTAGTACGTACGAAATTTAAAAAATCCCATTTTTTCAGTGTTTTTTCATTAATTTTAATGTAAATTATTGAAAATGTTCATATTATTTCTAAAACATATTAATTTCTAAACCTGCACCACAAAACTGTGGTGTGGTTCTAAAGAATAACTACAAAAAATTTAAATGGATTCATTGCATACTTCATCGCCTGGAACACTTTGAAGCCAGATCGGTAATAAAAATATTAATTTGAAGACAATGAGTGTTTTGGAAATTATACATATATATAGAATCGATATACAGCAAAATTTAAACATAAATTTTTTCGTAATTTTTGTCAATTCTCAAGTGGGTTACATCCTGAATACGAAATCCAAAATTTATTTCTTATTCGGAGGAGCGATTGGAATTTGTCTTTTAATTTTTCACTGATCAGAAAATATAAATGTCCACTCGTTATAATATAGTGACTTAATTTTTAATTTCTTGTTAATACATTTTTAGATGCAAATAAGTCACCCTACATTACCATTTCTTTTCCAGTAAATTTAAATATTTTATCAAAATATAACCAACAATTTTTATATTACTTTTTTAAGCTTCTTAGATCCCTTTGTTAGGCCATAATAAAACCCCGTATACTGCTTCCTCATGGAGGAAGCTTCGTGATGGTAAAAAAAGTTGTGCTACAAACATGTTAGAAACATCTTTTGAGACATTAGGAAATAAAATACACTATTTTTAGAAGATGTATGTATGGATGTGTGTACGTGTGTGTATGTGTATGTGTGTGTGTACGTGTGTGTATGTGTATGTGTGTGTGTGTATGCATGCGTGCGTGCGAGCGGCCGTGTGTGTGTGTGTGTGTGTGTGTGTGTGTGTGTGTTTGTGTGTGTTTGTGTGTGTGTGTGTGTACATGCGTCTGTGCGTATGTGTGGGTGTGCGTGAGCGTGTGTGACTTTGTGTGTGTGTATGAATGTGTAATGGCATTACTCTAAATATACACGGTGAAAATTAATTTTTCAGGGTTCATTTTTTTGTTTTCTTTTAAGAACGGCGGGTCAAAAATTTATTTTTCTTTTATTGTATGTATTTTTGTTTTTTGAAAGTTTTTTGATATTTGAGTTTTGGTTTTTCTGGTTTTTTGATACCTTATTGAGATGATTAGGAATATGAAGAGAAGAATTCAGTAAAATTTTTGAGGCTTTATCTTTTTCTTTTCAAGAGAAAAAGATCTTTTTGGTGAAAAAAATTGATTTTTTGTCACCTACGACAACTGGAGTAAAACGGCAGCATTTGATTTGAAACTTTCTAAAAACTTAGCTTTTTACTATCTCTTGGATGAGTTCTTTCCCCGGTTCATAAGCACCTTTACATTCCAAAATATTTGAGGTTAAGTATTTTTTGAAGAAAATTTTTATCGCTTATATCTCGAGAATGGCACGGTCATTTTTTCAAAATGAGGCTCATTTTTTTCGTTTTTTAATAAAGATTCGAAATTGAAAAGTAATTTAAAGATTCATAGACCCATTTTTATAACAACTTTTCAATTTTTCGATTTTTGAGTTTTAGTTTTTAGAGTTTCTTCGTATATTATATATATTATGATCAATTTAGTGTAAATGCATTAAAAAGAGCATAAAATTACCTATTTTTTACAACCACAAATTTTGAATTGGCTCTTTCCCTTCTTTTGTTATGCACGAAAAATCCACATGGGATGTCTATTTCACAACAAAATTTGGTGGGAGCCTATTTTTTTGTTTATTTAAAAGCTTACAGCATAAAATGAGGGATAATTAGTGATATGAGACATAATAATTGATCACAATGCGTGTGTGAACCGGAAGTATCTCAAAAATAAAAAGGAAGTGATTTTATACATGTTGAAATTAGCTAACTTGAAACATTGGACGTCTATTTCACTCGACATCCGCGGAAACCGTTCTTTATCGTTCACTTTTAAACTTACAGCATAACTAATGGGTCATCCGTGACATAATAATGGAGCAAAAGTTATTATTAGAACGTTTGTAAAAATCAAGAAAATCTTTGTTTTGTCTCGTTATAATTAAACATATTGAAAATATGTACGTTTTCTTAAAATATACATAATTTTGCCCCAGTCTAGATATCTAGCAATTACCTGAACGCTATTTGAATGGAGGAAATAAAATTCAATTTTGAATACGTATTTTTCGAAAATCGGTAATTTTAGTAAATTTAGAAATAATCTTTTATTATGATATACCTCAACAATAAAATATACTATTAAAGATCAGTAGTGTATTATTTTTTAAGGAACAATAGTAAATAAACAATGACTAAGAAATTTTCGTGTAGAGATGTGGTGAAATTTACTTTAATTCATTTTTAAGATTATCTCAGACTGGCAATATATAAACGCGTGTGTCTAATGAGTTAAATATAGTTTTACTTTATTAATGCAAATTTTTATTATTAAATTCTAAGATTCGATTTATTACGATCTCTCTTTGTGAAAGCAATCTGCTAAGCAATGAGCAGCGGTTTTTACTTTTATGAACTGATACTTACATATTATATTTGTACTGATATTATGAACCTTTATACAAATTTTCAGCCACTTATCTCTCTTAGATTTAGAGTTATCCTAGGAAATGTGTTAAATTTGAATAAAAATATGGTTACGAAGAAAGTCATCCTGGCTTACACCTAATTTTTGAACCCGGATGAAATTTTTAGGATATGTTAAATGTTTTAAAGAATATCCTTCTAAAATTTTAGCCGGATTCATTAATTTGGTATGCGTCAGGATATAATTAAAGTTTAAAAAACAAATTAGCCTGAAAACAGTGTTTTTATCAAACTAGTGGCTTTATTGAATAAACTCTTAATAATTTAAAAAAACTATTCATTATGCACGACCGCTCCAAGGGACCGCCTTATATTTTCGTCATCGCAAAAAGTATATTATCTTTAAAACTGACAAATTATTGCATGAAAACATGTTTTAACACTATAGTAACATATTTCAAGCATCCCCGTAAATGTATGTATGGATGTATGATGTATAGTGGCACATTGGCGTCCTTAATCGGACCCACGGACATTAGTAGAGTAGACTAGAGTATGGATGTATATATGTATGTAATAAAAGTTTATGTAATAACTCAACGAGGCTGTAGTGAAACTGGCTGAAATTTATAGAGGTTACTTGACACATTATAAGTAGCTGACGTATCTATTTTCAGCCATATCCGACGAGTATATTTTCATATAGAAGAACTTTTAAAGATATTGAAAAATCGAATTTTAGCTGTATCTTGAATAAATTTAATATTTATATTATATTTGTCACGGTGAAGTTATAGATCACGAAAAAATACAACTTTTTTGTATTCAACTTTTTTTACATAAGCGTCATTTAAATAAAGTTCATCCAGAAACACAAAAAATAAAGCGTAAAAATAGCATAAAAAATCGAATTTTAGGTCACAATTGGATTCTAACACATTATATGCATAAATTTTCCACAGTACACTTGTAGGTAATGAAAAAATACAACCGTTTTGTATTTAACATTCATTACGATTACGTCATTTAAACAAAGTTTGTCAAGAGAAACGAAAAATAAAGCACAAAATAGGCATAAAATATCGAATTTCAGCTATATCTTTAACAAATTTCATATATTTACTAAATATTTCACGGCATACTTACAGATCTAAAAGACACAAGACTTTTTTGCTTTTAACGTAATATTGCTTTTCATAATTCATGTTATATGTTCAATCTAAGCCACTTTTTTACAGCTGTCTTCGTCAACGCGGGTGATAGGATCGGCTCTGTGTTTAAATCTGTTTTAATTAAGCGGCGTTTAGCAGTATTTAAAGGTGCTCTTAATCTCTGCGCGATTTTTAAAACTTCCATATTTCCTATTAAATTGCTTGGAGTATCCGATATCTTGATGAATTTCGCGAATGCAGCGCGCCCGATGGGTGCGTCATCCTCGCTCTTCCCTGCCTCCTCTTCCGTTTTCTTATTTTTTTGCTTCTTTTTATCAGCATCATTGAGCAACTCAATGACATTCGATCGTTCTCCCAGCTATCGTAACCACTCCAGCATTATCCCACTTTATTCGTTCTGGCGCTGAAGATTTCCAGTGCCAAAGTAAAAGTTTTGCTTTTCGCTCGTAAGTTTTAGTCACGCTTTCTAGTATATCGTCTTCGGTAAGCGGGGTAAGCGCGTCGTCGATCTCATATAGCCCGCGCTCTGAACCACACTCGCGGATACGTTCGTTCTCTTTAAAAAATATATATCGCCGTAAAACTTGCAAATAATTTATACATTTTTCGCGATTTCATTTAAATTTGTATTCGAATGTAGGAGATCGTGCATTTCAGAGGCCAGCCTAGCTAAATTATTGCCTCAGGTCTTCCTGGAATTTTCGTTTATGCAAGTAGACGCCAACTGAGCCGGTGGCGGCGACTGCGGCGGCTCGTGCACTGGCGGCCTCATAGCTCCCGCTCAGCCCCTCATACGTTTCAGCGACTCTTCGGGCACTAGAATCATCTTGTGCGCTCGATCCGTTCTTCCTCCTTCACAACAAGTAATCGCTATGAATTACCATCGAATAATTTTAAAATAAGTGTACCAACTATAAGTGCTAGTAACAGAGGTAAAAATTCGTTTTCTCTTTTGTCAACCTACTGCAGCACTGCAGGATTTCTTGCTTTCTTTATTATGTATCAATTTACGCAGAATGCGTCTGTGTCTGCTCACTTTTTTGGGACTCTTAAAGCTCGATAACGCCGTGCAAAACGATTAACACACACACTGACATACACACTTTTCGTAGCTTTATCGGCTGATCGAAGCAGGGCTTTTTGTATTTCACCGTCAGCACAGAACCTCAGAACAAACAAAAGTAGCGCGTTTTTCTTCGTAAAATGATTATAGGATAGCATGTCTGCACGTTTACTCAAGCAATACTTTGATGTTGTCTCAGCCATTGTCACTGATAGACTGATGCATCTAGGTTTCGTTCGTTTTTTATAATTGATTCGCCTTCCTCATCGAAATTTTAAATATTTTTGTACGTATATGTAGTGCAGATCGTCTTCCAGAAATTTGCAAGTACACACGCGAAACTCATCGAGAGCAGCCTGCGAAAGATCGAGAAACAAATAAGAGTGAGGATTTCTAATCGCATCCATATAAGCTTCTTACAAAAATTTAGGATCCTCGGCATATACTTGACGCGCCAGGTGTTGAATTTGTGCGCGGTCACGCGGATTTTTAAAAATCACCATATATTACGTGTTTAAACTTGTGTCGCGTTGCGTTTTTCCCCTATGAAAAATATTTTTCGTAATAAAGATAACGCTTATATTTTTGCGATGACTACCTTTCGTAAGTAAATCGAGAATTATGTCACTCGATGACTCGCGCATCAGATCGTCGAGAATAAGGTACTGCGGCGGCGACGGCGGCGGCGGCGGTGCCAGGTCTAAGTTCCATTCGGTACGCCTCTTGCCACTCTGTGGAGTGAAACAGTATACAATCAAAGCGTGCATCACAAATCCCGCCTGCTGTCGCGCCCGCTGTGAAGTGAACAAAAAATCATTTTACGAATAATGTTTTACCGCAGCATCCTCGTAACTGACAAAAAAAGCAATGTTGACGAATTTTTAGGATGAGGAAAAGAGGTTAAGAGAAGGAGAAAGAGGTTTAGGTGATCACCGCGGTGGCAGCACGACGTGAGCGCGCGTATATTGTAAGCTATTACTGAGTGCATGCACTAAAAAGATTATACGCGCGAGCGCATATGTTATATTATGCAAATACGTACATATGATATATACATATAAAAAGAAAAAAATATTTGGTTAGAATAAATTTATTTACATAATTTAATTAAACATTTTACATAATAGCAACTTAATTATTTAGCGTTTGTAACCAAAAGGTAAAGACAAACTTTGCGAAATGTATCGTCTGTTTTTCAAAAGATTGCAACACATTTTCGTTTCATCGCGCGTTACAATGTCAAATTTTCCGCGTTTCGCAACCGAGAGACTTTATTTAAACGATTTTTGCACGTGTGTTCTCGTAAGATTCATTAAAAGAGCGACCATACATCCGTGCGTGTAGCAGCCCTGGAACTCGAAAACTATACCCCTGTCGTGAGCTGCAGCTTCTGGATGTAAATACCCGTCTACTAAAAATCCCTCGCTTAATCTAAACTCTCGAGCTCTTCCAGCGTGTATTATTTCTCGACCTATTTCACGCTCGCACTGCAATAACCATTCGATGGATTTCTATGAGTGCCAGTCGGCGCGTCTATAGCCGTTTGATGGAATTATACCTATGCTATTGGATAATACATTTCTTTTTCTAAATACGTCTGAACAAGCTGATGCAATCGTGGTTGCATGTTCAAACGGATCTGTATCTCTGACAGAGAGAAATATTATTATAAAAGCCAAACATGCAAGTCTCAAGATCTCGACGTCAAAGCGGAATGCATAATAATTTCTCGTTCAAAGTTGAAAACTTAATGATACGCGTTCTCATTATACCAAGCGTAAAATGTATCTCTATCGCGAGCTGACATTGAATCTGGTGCGTAAAATTTGGCCGTGGGTTATTACAGATAGCATTTAAGTTAGTGTAAAGAAAGCGTAGAAGCCGTGAAAAGGAGAAGACGCAAAAGGAGAGAGAAAGATTAGAGCGAGTAGCTATATAGAAGATGTCGGTAAGAGCGGGCGCGCGTATTGGCCAAACTCCCGGTGCGTCCTCACGGTTTCGTGGCCTTCTAGCCCCCAGCTAGGGATGGCTTTGTCATCCTGAGACTGCATTGTCCCCAAAGGGAGTTCGCCTCCATGGTTCTGAGGGTCCCACGCGCACGGGAAAACCGAAAGGCGGGCCGTGTCACTTTCTCGGCTGAGGAGCAAAGCCATGTGACGGTGACCTTTGCATATAGTATAGAGCAGAGCACAGCAGCCGATACGACTGGCCGAAGCGGATGAAGAGCCAGATGTACTCTGACCCTTGTGATGTATAGTAGTTGCGTTTACCTTCTACTATACCTTTGTTTCGCCACTCCTATATTATATACAAACTTAAGATCAATTAAAGTAACATTTATAATACCTGTGTTTTAACCATTTATTTATTCTCACTTTGTTTTTACGTTTTCCTGAACACGGGTACTGGGCCTACGTAATGTTGATTTTCGAGCTTATTAAATAGATGCGGAAAATAACCTTTTTTAACGCTAACAGGTAAATCAAAAGTGTTCAGTAGCACGCTCAACTTCTTGTGAAAATAGTTTAAATTATTTATAAACTATGTTCGCCTGAGTTGCAACGTAATGATATTTTGACCGTTAAGAATAACACTCGGTAAAACTTGGCTCAATTGCTCTGTTAACTCTTTTAAAATAAATTGCGCGTCAAATCTGCGTGCGTTGTGCGCTATACCTATTATTTGTTCAAATATCGACTTTTCACGAATGCAAATTTCGATTAATTCTTCTACTCGTTCCTTGCAAAAAATATATTCGCAAATCCCGCAAGTATTGCACCATTGTGTTATATCCTCCGAATCTAGACAATCGGTACACACTTGCTGCGCTACGCAGAGATTAGGTACGTACACTTTTGTCCTTCTGTGATTTCGATAAGCAGTATCCGGACGTGTCTCGAAGTCGTAAAATATAAGCAGATATTTTTTAAAAGCTGGTGGCTGGTTCGGTGCAGTTTTTTTTTCTCGGAATCGTCATTTATAGAACGCATACACCACATATAGTTAACTTTGTGACGCTTTCTACCAAATCTACACCAAAAAACACCGCATTCATGCTTTCCACGATTACAATGAATCAACTTGCAACAGTTTCTACACAATTTCAAAACATCTCTGAATTTTTTTTGTAGTAATAGTTTCTTTTCTTGTTTTTATAACAAGCCTTATCAATGAATTCTCGATTGCACGCATCGCATTTTATTGTAGTTACCCTTTCTGATATACATGCCGATGAAACAAAACAGTAGGGGCAAATTTGTTTACACACATATTGATCTACATAATAGTAGCGTTTATTGTAAAATGAGCAAATAATTTTCATTTTTGCTATCCCAGTTAAATTTGATATTGTGCCAAAGTAGTAATATATATAGTATTAATATTTCCACGCAACTCGATATCTGTCGTCATCAAATCGTCGCGCCCGTCAAAAAGCCGACTCACCGCTTCAAAAATTTTTATCATAAACAACAATTGCTATACCGGACGGTACAGAAAAATCTTGAAATTTTTTATCTCGCGTATTCCGCAGCCTCCGACGGGTATTATAACACTAACATCGCCCACGAGTTGCTCCGCCCTCTCCTTTTGCATTTTTTGTCGCCCATCACGAATGATGTGCCGAGCATTCTTTCATGAGTGCACGCGGTAAACACAAAATATCGTCATTTTGAATGGCTACCATGAATGTGTTCTTAACACTGTCGATGTTTAAATTTCTGCAGGTATAGCTATAAAAACCGTTTATAAAACGAAAGTATTATCAATTTGAAAATCCTTATTACTTCGTGTCAAATTACTGATCAATTTCCACAAGTCTTCGTAAATGAAATTCTTGATAGGTCTGAGCGATAGACCAGCGGCACCATGTGCAAAATATTCACTTCTCACATTTACCCCTATCAAGTCATTTTCGGACGAAACAAGTGAGCATAAATAATTATGAATGTCGCGCATAACCTACTCTAACCAAATAACAGGATTTATACGTTCTGACGGTGGATCGTTTACAAGAAGTAAAAATCGTATACCTGTCATGTTAAATTTTCGTACATATTGCTCGCTCTCCTCAACTATGACGAACCTATTCCCGGCGGACGTATATCGTTCGCGTCTTGATCTGGGGTCCCTGTCGCCGTCGCCGCTGCCGTAGTAGCTCCGGCGCCTACTTGTATCGGATCTCTCTCTCTCTCTCGCTCGCTCTCTCGCTTGCTCCCCGTAGCTTACTGCCGGCTGCTGCTGCTGCTGCTACTGCGGTGGTGAATATGTCGGCTCCGGCGATTGTGGTAAAAAAGATTATAAAGAGCCCGTAGAAGAGGGTCATGAAGGTGTTTCGGGACTCGAAGAAATATCGTTTGAGGCACATCCATAACTCGTTGCATATAAACCATCGAATAATCCGGATTAGATAATGCTTCTGATATTTCTTCTGAATTATTTAATATTCTTCGAATAAGAAAAATGAAAAAAAAAATGAAAAATGTAATTTTTAGTTTTAAACTTATATTCATTTACTCGATGATCCAATGGACTGTGTTGGTCGAAGGCATAATACATCATTCTTCACCCATTCTCACGGACACGATGAAACATTCTTTCCCTTGGATATGGACGACACGTGTAAAAAGCTGTTAGCGCATGAATGCGATACTGACGTGCGGTTTCGCTATCACTTATGTCGCTGTCATTGCTGTTGCTCGTAGACGGGGTCTCACTTGCTAAAAGCCGCAGCATAGCACTTCTAGGCTCTTGATAATTTTGTGCAATTATTTAACCGGTTTGACGCGATGTCTCATCATTGCCTTCATCTGATGATGTTCGTAAATCACATCATCGCTACAACTGGTGTGAATTCCTGAATGCATATTTCCTTTTTACATGTTCGGAAATTGGATAACATCTCTCGTTATGTTTTCAGGGTCACGTAAATATCGAAAGTCGAACCAAGCTTACAATAAAGAGTAAGTTGTCAGCTGTAATTTTCGTGGTTGTAGGTACTCTAAAAGTATACCAGTCAAAAGTTATGGCCACATATGTCAGGACGAGATAACTCGTCCTCCTGACTACGACAAAAACCTCCTTTGGACGAGATATCTCGTGATACTGCGACAGAGTATCCAAAACTTCAAGCAAAAAATTATTTTTCACTTCCTGAAAAACGTTAATTAATACATAAAAGTGAAAAAATAAGGTTAAATGACATGATGTCTATTTCTAAAATGCTATCTAAATCAATATTTAATAAATTATTTGTATATTATTTAAGAAACTATTTATTTAGGTATTGTAATTCGTACGCTAGATGCGGAGTCATTATGCGCTTTTCGTAGAAAATCGCTTTACAATGTTAAACTTGTATATTATTTATAAGAACTTTCAGATTTTTTTAACGTAGCCAGAGTACCAACTAAAGCTAGTACATATAGTTATGCAGCCAATGTGGGTATTTAAAAATAAAAATTATTGATCAAAGTTAGTCTATTCAAGACCAAATTCTTCGATTGTTTAAAACTCTATTATAAAGTATGGCTAAAATAGACTATAACAATAACTTTGGTCAATAATTTCAGTCAATCAAATCCCCACATTGGCTGCTTAACTATATGTATTATGAACACAATAAAACGATAGTGGTACTCAAAACCTTGCGGTAGATGAAGAAATATACAGGTATTTATTTCAGCCGAACAAAGGGACCTAACAACTATTGAAAAATTTAAAAAAAGATTTCTTTCATATTTTGATAAAATATGCGAATTTACCAAAAAATAAGTAATATATATATGACGAGTGACTCATTTTTACCTTCAAATGTATTAACAATTAATTTTAAATTTAAAGGTGCTTCTGTCCCTTTAAGTATTTAGAGTATCGACTTATGGTGCTCTCTGTTATACTCAATTATGAGATACATTTAAAAATTGAATGGGCTACTAGGGTACCATTTTCGATATTTTTAATCATAGATCATTTATAAAAAAAAGGATCGGAAATTTAACTCAGTTACTATATTTAGTCGCAACATTTTTTTTTTATTAAGAAAGCATACAGAAAGCTAAATTTTTGCCCATCACAATTACTTACTTTAAGAATGTCTTTTTTCAACATAGTAAAATTATATTCTTTTCTAACTAAAGTTAAAATTCCAGAATTTTTTTACCCCTAAATTGACAGTTCCCTGAAAATCACCCATATATTATATTTGTTAAGGGGGCTCTCCAATGACAAATAAAACTTCTATAGTTTTAAGACTAATAAAATAATATTTACATGGCATGTTAATGATGATATAATCAATTGATACACACATTTTAAAAAAAATTATCAAATAATATCCAAGTTATTGAGAATAACAGGTTTATTTTAAGTAAAATTAGACTGAACGGTAAAAGTTGTTGACGCACACCACAATGACATTTATGAACTAAAAACTTTAATAGTGTTTTTGACAGTGAAATAAAAATAAGTTAGCTGAAACTACCAATTTTTATTCAACAATGTGTTTTATAAAAATAATAAATATTAGTTGTTTAAAAATTGTTAAAACAGTGCAAATTTGTTAATAGAATCATTTAACATGAGCGTTGTCACAGATATTTACAAAATATTTCAGCTAACTAATGTTGAGAATGCTTCAAAGAACGTAGCCTAAAAGTTTCATTAAGACTGATTATTTTGGTATGCGCCAACAACATTTTGAAGATTGAAAACTTGAATAATGAGAAAGCAGCAATTGATGAAAAATAATAAAACATATAGCTTTATTTTATAATTCGTTAATACAAATTTACAAAACTGTACTATATTTATAAGAATAAAGAAAATGCTTTTAAAAGAAAGTATAGATCATTTTTAACCTAAAAAACAAAAAAAGACATTCTTTTATTTAATTTTCTTTTATGAAATTAGTCAAAATAACGTGTAATTGCAGTAAATAGCTTTGATTAAACTATGCAAATTTTTAGCTTAAAATGTAAAATATCATTATATTGCTATTTCTACTTGTCAAGGAAGAGTTGAATCAACTTTCAAAACATTAAAAAAATTCGAAATTTTTTGAATAAGTCACCGGAGAACCACCTTAAATTAAAATTGAACAGTCCAATCTATTATCGAATTCATCTGCTATTCAAACTCTATATGATTACACAAAATATGCGTATACTAATACCCTAAAGTTTGCGATTTATATTTAAATATTAAAAACAAAAAAATGTCAAGAAATCGAAAAATTTTTACTAAACAATCAATTACTGAAGCCAAATATTATTATCTTCTCTTCTCTATCTATTATCTATATATAAAAATACTTGTCCTGACTGACTGACTGACTGATTCATCAATGCCCAGCCAAAACCACTCATCCGATTAACTTGAAAATTTGTGAGTACCTTCTACCCACATAGTAGGTGCTCACTAAGAAACGGTTTTTTGAAATTCCACCCCCAGGGGATGGAAAGGGTTAAAATGTGTTTTTTCGATTTTTTACTATATTTCTGTGGGAAAAGGAGATTTCGAGACGGTTCTCGCGGCAAAAAGTCTGGAATAACATCAGGAAAAAAGCAAATTCTGGGTGTTTCGGAATGTTACCCCCAGGGGGTGAAATGCGTCGAATATGCATTTTTCGTTTTTTCACTATATTTCTGCGGGGAAAGAGATTTCAGGATGGTTATTGCGGCATTATATCTGGAATATCATTACTCAGAAAAAAATTTCTTTGCTTTTTAAATTTCACCCCCATGGGGTGAAATGCGTCAAATGTGCATTTTTTCCAGCTGTACTATATTTATGTGGAGGAAAGAGATTTCAGGATGGTTCTTGCGGCATCATATCTGGCACGACATTAGGAAAAAAACAATTCGAAAAAATGACACCCTTCGTGCGTGCAAACGGTTGAAACGCTTCTTCCATTTCTTACTAAATTTTCGCAGAGAAAAAAATTTCAGTATAACAGAACGAGACTGTTTCCGTGTCGTAACCCATAGATTGGTTGTGCGAGCGAGCTATTTTAACGCCATAAAATGATAAACCAGCTACCATTAATGAGCTACTCTTGAATGCTTTTAAAGAACAGATTGCTGAATATAAATCATTTGATTCTGTTATTGAAACCGATGATGCTGTCCACTACCCTTTTGAATTTTTAAATACTTTGATTCTACCCGGGTTTCCACCTTATAGATTGAACCTCAAAGTTGGAGCGCCTATAATGTTGCTGAGAAATCTTTGTCCTCCTAAATTGTGTAACGGAACTAGACTGCAAATAAAAACTCTTCGTAAAAATGTTATAGAAGCTACAATAATCACTGGAAGTGCTCGCGGGGAATCCCATCAGACTATCCGTTTGAGTTTAAGAGAATACAGTTTCCAATCAAGTTGTGCTTTGCCATGACCATCAACAAATCTCAAGGGCAGTCATTGAAAATGGCTGGCATCGACTTGATAGAAAACTGTTTCTCTCACGGACAGTTTTATGTGGGATGTTCTAGGGTAGGCTCCGCCAGTAATCTGGTAATATTAGCTCCAAAAGGCAACGTCGCTAACGTAGTTTACAGAGAAGTTTTAGACTAAAACATTTTTTATTGATTTATTATTACAAATGAAACAGAAAATCATAATTATATGATTGAATGAATTCTATTAACAAATGAATTCCAGACACTCAAATCGCGGGCGAAGCCGCGACGGGATACGCTAGTATAATATAAATATTACATACTAAAGTACAATTATATACAGAAAATGATTTTTAAAAAGTACATGAATTATACAAATTTAAAATTGTCGGAAAAAAATACGTGATGAAAAAAAAACCTTTCTACGTGCTAGTTAAGCAGACATAAGTGAATTTAAAATGACGGAGAAACGGCACCGTGCGCTGGCTCGGATACTTGGGCCCTCCACCACCACCGCTCCTGCATGCGGCTGCGGATGTGCTCGGCGCGCGCTGCTTCTTTGCAGTTATTTTATGAATAAATTATTAGATATAGCCTTACAAAAGTATTTTCCTACGTTAGACAATTGTCTGAAGAATAATTTCGCATAAGCTTCAGGTTAAAATGTTATTAAGAATCGTCAAAATCGTAAAATATGCATATCTCGGCAGTAGTGTATATACGTGGGTAGCGAGACGTCGGTAACGTAATCATCACCCGCGTATATGGGGGCGCGTAAACAAGTAACTAATGTGACATTAATAGGATTTTAATTGTTTGTTTACATAAACATTCAATTAAGAAACCATAAAGATTAAAGTAATTACCCGCCGACACGTAATAATATTAATTATATTTATTGGTAGATAAACAATAAAATGTTTTTATTGTCTATTTACGTAAAGATAAGGTACATCTCAATACTCAATGTTGGGGTAGCGAGCCGACTGCTGTACCGAAATTTCATCTCGCTACAGCAGTCGCACGACTAGGTAGAGGGGAGCGACGATTGGCGCCTGACTTTTATATATATATATATATATATATATATATACAGGGTGGGCCATTTTAATCTCCGCACCTAAATTTCTCCGTTCCTAAGATATAGTGGTATAGAAAAAAAGTTGAGACGAAAGTTGACAAGGGCAAAGGGGGTCAAACAGTGGTGACCTTGAACTTAACCTTGAACTTTATCTTCAAGGTTATTTCAAGGTCAACTTGATTTTATTAAATGGAAACCCCTAATTTTTATCCCGGAATTGAAAATTTTGTTTTGTGACCTTAGAGAGGTAAAAAATCATGGTCAAACGTCAGAAAAACGATTATATGCTTTTTCTCTGAATTATTACGGCTTTCTGGTCGAAGCAAATAACCTCTCTACCTCAAACATTTATCACAACAACCTTACTTTGTTTCGTGACCTCCAGAAGGTCATTTCAAGGTCAGAATGGCAAAAACTTGTGTAGTTTAACCTCATAATTGCCATTTTTATTGTTATTGATGGTGAAACCTTGTAAAGGTCAATTCAAGGTCGAACCCTGAAATTTCGGCTGGCCAGAAGAGAAAACAGTGTGGACATTCGCATCGGATGGTGTGACGTTCCAGTGCGAACTAAGGAGAAGCTGGCCATTTTAATCTCCGCACCCAAATATTTCAGAAGGAAAGCGGTCAACAGAAATGAAGTTCAGACAAAAGTGATTCAGGACAGAGGGGGTCACCTTTCTGTACCATTGACCTTGACCTCGAGGCAATTCTTCAAGGTCATTTCAAGGTTATGATGGTTTTTTTAAATTGTACCCTATAATTTTTATCCCGGATTCTGACAGAGAGAGAAATGCTACGTTGCAAATGGTATTTAACAATTTATACCCCTTGACCTTTCCAAGGTCAAGTAAAGGGGCTTACCTTACCTTACTTTTAGCACTACCCAAAAACAATGACGTGGACGTAGTAAGTTCTGGTTCCATTGGGGTGCTTGATTAGCGTGGATCCCCTTGCCTCTCACGATGGGGTGCTTGATTAGCGTGTGTCCTCTCGCCTCTCACGATAGGGTGCTTGATTAGCGTGAGTCCCCTCGCCTCTCACGATGGGGTGCTTGATTTGCGTGAGTCCCCTCGCCTCTCACGATGGGGTGCTTCATTAGCGTGAGTCCCCTTACTGCTCACTACTGTAACCATTATGGTTGTCATCTTCACAGTAAATGTTCAATGAAGCCACCATTTGCTTGAAGGCACAAATTTGCAAATTTAAAGCTAAGCAGCTTTATGAGTGGGCATGCCATTCAATAAAAAATATAAAGTTCTTTTATTATTCAAAAGTAACACATAGCAATACTCAAAGAAGATTAAAAAGACGATTTGACGAGGCTCCTTCTGTCCCACAAATTTCAAGCAATAACTGTTTTATTCCACTACGAAACAAGAGTATTATATATTATCAGAAAATTTTCAAGTGATAAAAAGGAAGTTGTTGTAGAGATTTAAAGTATAACAGTCCATTTCTGGCCATGAACCTGCCCATTTCAGCGTTTGTCAGGTATTTTTTAAGGTTAAAAACTAATTTTAAGCTGATGGAACTAAACGGACTTCGGATTTAAAATCAGTGACCCCAAAAACATATGGTCACGATTCTTCATCTGGCCGTCATCATGCCCGCTGAACATTTTTGAAGTACTTTTTGAGGTTAGCAAAAAATTTTGGGCTCGGGCTAAACGGACCTTAGACTTAAAATCAGCGATCTCGAAAACGTATAAATTTATGGTCACGATCCTTAATCTGACCATAATCATGCCTATTTGAGCGTTTTTGAAAAATAGTTTGAGGCTAGGGGCAAATTTTGGACTGAATGAGCTGAACGGACCTTGGATTTGAAATACGCGACCCTTGAAACGAACAAATGCATCGTCACGAACCTTTATCTAGCCATAATCATGCCTGTTTGAGCGTTTTTGAGGTATTTTTTGAGTTTAGAGCAAATCCTGGAGTGATAAGGTTAAACTTTCGGCGGATTCGGATTCAGCGTACCCGAAAACATATAAAATGATCTTTACTCACAATTTTCGTCTTTAATCTATGTTTTTATGAACGATTAATCGGAAAATTTTCGGAAAACTGGTCAGAAAATCGGGTTTTTGGGACCGCCATTTTGAAAATTTTGAAAAGCGCCACATAGCTATTGATTTTACATTAACAACCCTAAATTTTGACCCTATACAAGTTTTTCTAAATCTTTACCATTTTTGGGCAGAGCCGTGTGCGTTTTGGCATGGATTGACCCATATATATATATATAAAAGTCAGGTGCCAATCGTCGCTCCCTTCTACGTAGTCGTGCGACTACTGTAGCGAGATGAAATTTTAGAGTGTAGGTGGGAACAACGAAGAAGAAGAAGGAGTAATCGCCAGCCGCGTATATGAAGGAGTGTAAACTGGTAATTGATATGACATTAATTGCTTTTTAATCGTCTGCTTACGTAATTAAGCAGTAAATAACGAGTGCTATGGTTTATTTACATAAACAATGAATTAAAAAACCATAAACATTTGATTAATTACCCGCCGACACATAATAATTGTAATTGGCTTTAAGTAGATAAACAATGAAATGTTTTTTATTGTTTATGTACATAAACACAAGGCGCATCTCAATCCGTATTGCCGGGATGGCGAGTCGACTACACTATATGTATACCACGCATGGTGCCAATCGGCTCTCCCCTCTCTCCCCCGACTGCGCTCGTGAGATGAAACAGTCGAGTGTAGATGGAAGAAAAGAAGAAGAAGAAGGAGAAGAGAGAGAGAGAGAGAGAGAGAGAGAGAGAGAGAGAGAGAGAGAGAGAGAGAGAGAGAGAGAGAAGGCTATACTGGTACAGTGAATCAAATATGCTATATGTATATACAAATGTGTCACCGATTAGACTCCGTCGCGAGAGCTGTTATGGCGTAGGCCAGCAAAGAGGAAGAAGAGGGAAAAGTGCCGGCTTGTCTTTGTGGGTAAGACGCTTGCCTGCTAAAACAACTCATCTCTATAGCTCGGGTTCGAATCCCCGTCAGTGCGTACAATTTTTTGCGGTGACAGAGTTCGAATCAGAGCTCATTCGCCAGGTACAATCAACACCCTGTGCACTAGTTTACTCTCAAAAATCTGAAAAATCCGAAAAATCGTTCTGTCTACTCATCACCAGGTGTTCATCTCCTGTACCCTGCTTTACTCAATTACCGACTATTGATGGACGTATAAAACGGCGACCTCTGTGTCACCAACTTGATACCAAAAAGAAAACGAAGAAGAAGACGAAGAAGAGAGATGGAGCTCGAGCCTACCTCATCAAGTTTTACGAGAGGTCTGATGTTTTTTCGCAACTGCTGTACAGGATCAGAGTAGCTACTGCCAAGCAGCGGTGTTTGGTGCTCGCAGTATCCCTCCTTATATTCTGTTATGTCTACCATTGCTACTACGAAGACTGAATGAAAAAAACTATGTTAATTATTGAACAGAACTGTAACTGTGTTCTACGAATTACACACATAAAAAATTTATCGTTAAAAATGGTGACTACTCTTTTGAAATAAAAATATATATCTTGAAATATAAGAACCATAATGAAAATAAAATTTTTAATAACTGTTTGCTCAAAGAAAACATATCTTGAAAAATTGAATTTAATTTAGTTTACTATTTAAAAAGAAATAAGTACATCAGCAAAATAAAAGTACACTTCTCAAAATTTAAAAGAACTGAAGTTTAAATAAATGTTTCATTGAATAACCATGTATTATTTTAGTTTATTTTGAAAAATAGCTACATTGAAAAATTCATGCATGGGTAAGTTTTTATTTTAGGCAATAAGCGGAACGTTGAGGGTTAAAGTAAAAGTATAACACAAAATTAACTGCCATGTGATTAAATTTATTACACCAATTTATTTAAGGTTACAAAAGTATACAAATTTATTATGATAAGCTCTCCATCTTCACAGTACATGATTGAATACATACACCTTCTTAAGAGCTCTCGCGCGGAAACCCATTAGTTGGTGACGAACGAACCTGTAACTTTTTAATATTTTGATAACACATTTATTAAACTTTACAACTAACACATCCTGAAACATGTTACACGACGACCGTCGAGAAACAATATTACAAATATTATACAGAAATATAATACAATATTCATCACACACTTGCGACTCCACACTTTGTAAATAATACTCTATAACATAAAACATTTACGTTATTACAAAAAAAAATGTTACACAATTGCATAAAAGATGATACTCTATGGCATAATTGTGCTAGTAAATGAACAAAATTACTGTTGTATGACCTAAAAATGTTAATCTAAGACATAAAATTTCTACTCAATGACATCAATGTATCACATTGACATAAAAGTATCTCTTACTGACATAAAAGTGTTACGCTATGACGTAAATGTGTCACTTAAGGACCTAAAATTTTCACTCTGTGACATAAAACTTCTACTTAGTAAGATAAAAATGTACTCTATGACATAAAAATAATACTCTTTGCCATAAAACTTTCACTTTATAACATTAAAGTAATACTCAATGACATAAAAGTTCCACTTTATAACATAAAAATGCTACTCTATGACATAGTAGTTTTACATAATGACCAAAAAATGTTACTTGGTGACAAAATTGTACTCTGACATAAAACTTTTACTTTGTGACATACAAATGTTAATCTTTGACGTAATACCTTCACTTTAGAAACTAAATATGTTACTCTACGACATAAATGTTTTACTTTATGACAGAAAAATTCTACTCTACGATACAAAAAGATACTCTATCACATAATACTTTAACTTTGTGACAAAAAGATGTTAATCTTTGACATAATAATTTACTTTATTACATTAAAACTTTTTCGTTATGACATGAAAATGTTAATTGACGATAGAAGAGTTACTCTATGAGATAATTATGCTACTAAATGATATTCAATTGCTACTGTATGACATACGAATGTTACGCTACGACATAATAATATTACTTTATGAAATCGAAGTGCAACTATTTCACTTCACATATACTCGTATACATAAGCGTGCAAACAATACCCTCCTTTGCGGTGCGCTGTCGTAAAAATTATACTTTATCAGTTAAAACTTTTATTTAACGATATAAAAATACGTGTATTCTTCGAATGATAATATTACACATCGATATATTCATCGTTTGCATTCCTCAAGTTCGACAATGTGGTCCCCGCTGTGTATACATCCAATTAATTTTCTTCGATTACAAACGCTTAAGTCGGTCGATGTCATGAGATAGACATCAAACGAGTATAAAATTAAATTCTTGTTTTTTAGACTCACACATACACACACACACACACACACACACACACACACATGCACGCACACACACATATACATACACACTTTCACATACTATCACACACATGCATATACACACATACGTACACACACACACACTTTTACACACATCCAGATACACACATATACCTGAAAAATTTAGTGGGCGAAAGTATGACCTTCATGCGCAAGAGGGAAAGAGAGACCTCAATGACGATTAGCGCAATACATCAGAAATTCTCCAGAAAGTCGATACCTGAATGGCGCAGATCGTTGTCAAAATGTATGATTAACATTCTGTTCTTGGTCCGTAGATGCCACCTAGAGATTCCATACGCCCTCAACGCTTATATATAGGCTAATCAGTTCATCATCGGCTCTACATTCGTCATACATTTTGACAATGATCTGCGCCATTTAGATCTCAACTTTCTGGAGAATTTCTGATGTATTGCGCCAATCATCATTCAGGTCTCTCTTTTCTCCCACTAAATTTTTCATGTATATGTGTGTATATGTATGTGTGTGGAAGTGTCTTTGTTTGTGTCTGTGTGTGTGCGTGTATGTATGTGTGTGTATGTATGTGTGTATATGTATATGTGTAAAAGTATGTGTGAAAGTATGTGTCATACATATACATTTTCTTGTTTTCTTTTTACAGATTTATGCAATACCGTATTTAGGCAAAAATGCTGCAATAGTGCAAAGGGATAAAGCTATTCCAGAATATTACTTTCGCATGGTCACTGAGCCTATTTATAACAACAATCGTTCAGTGACATGAGATAATTTGTATACTTCGATACCTTTACTTTAACTTATGCTGAATACACCTTTCAAGTTAAAAATAACTAGTACAGTGAGAAAAAATAAAAGAGAGATTCCAGCCGAATTCAAAACTGCTAAGAGTGACCGAGTACAAAGTTTGCTCATGTGGAGAGCTTAACTCTTCTTTCTTTCGCACCAAAAAAGAAAAATAATAAAATTGTCGTTATTGTTACTTCTTTTTTACATACGGAAAGCCTAATATTGTTAGGCATTATAATGTGACAAAAGGATGAATAGATATAATTATCACAAACTTTGTCATTCTTACTCTGTGAGTGGAAGAACAACGAGGTGACCCATGAGATCGTTTTATGGAATTTTGTATCAGGCGATGGTAAACTCCAGAATTTTGTTACTGTGTAAATTGAAAAGCGATGGAAGCAATCAAAAAGTAACAGCAATAGAGTGTATTGATAAAGTGTACCTCCATCACGTTACACCATATTTACAACAGCGGTATGCGATCGCTACGCTTAGGAGAGGCTTCAGATGCGGAATCGCAGGAATTTTAAAATTGGATATTCAATCGACACCCCAACTACAAAGAATTGAATTTTCACATATCCAGCAATGTGCAAATTGTACAAGAAAACAAGACAAAAACCAGGAAAGCTTGTTCATCTTGCCAACGTCCTATTTGTAACGAGCATAGCTTTACAATGTGCAAAGATTGTAGAGACCAATCATTTTTTGTTTATTATTACGTTAAATTGTAGATGGATAATAATGAAGATAACAATCAAATATGCTGTGACTAGAATTTATTGTCAGACTATGCCTAAATAGGTGTGCCTCGCTCGCAATCCTCGTGGCGACTCCGAAAAGGCAATAGAACGGAAGTGACATATACACGATATAGTCAAATTGATATTCAAATTTTGATTACAGAGTCCGAAACGGTACATTATATCATATAGTTAAATGAATTTCAGACATTTTTCAAAACTCTTTTTACACTTTTTGTATAAGTAATTATGTTTCACTACTATTTATAATGCAAACATTAAGTATATTTTTTTTCAACAGTAAAAATACATCATATTTTCACTGCAATACGTAGTTCATTTTTTTATAAAATTCCTTCCTTCATTTCTCAAAATAAATACGTTTTTGAAAAATCCACTATTCTGCTATTATTTTTAAAGTACATATCTGAAGCAAACTTACTTAAAATTTTAGCCATTTTTATCGAAAATAAAAAAGTTATGATTATTTTTGTAAGAAGTATCATTTTTTCACTTTTCTTTTTATATTTTAATTTTTTTAACAAACTAAATTTGCATAATTTGTTATATAACCTACATAGTTTTAAAATGTAACCTCTTAAAGACTTCCAAAAAAATTTTTGAGTAAAAATATGTAATACTTTATTTCTTATAACGATTTTTGTCGTTGGGGTACAAACAACCCCAGTGTGTCAAGTATGTGATTCCATGAAAGTGTGTCAAACAAGAGTTAATGCCATAAATGAAAGTTTTATGTCAAGGAGTATCATTTTGATGTCATAAAATAGAACTTTTATGTCATAAAGTGAAACTTTTATATCATACAGTAAAACTTTTATGTCGTAGTGTAATATTTGTGTGCCTTATAGTGAATCTTTTATATCATTTGGTAGCTTAATTATATCACAGCGTACCATTTTATGTCATAAAGTGTATATACTATGTCATAAAGTATAATTTTTATGTCATAGATTAACATTATTATGTCTTAAAGTGAATCTTTTGCCATAGAGTATTATTTTTGTGTCATATATTAACGTTTTTTATGTTTTAAAGTAAAACTTTTATGTCATTGAGTAACATATTTAAATCACAAAGTGAAATTTTTATGTGATGAACACCTTTCTGGCACAAAGTTAAGGTATTATGTGATAAAGTATTTATTTATATCTTAGAGTAACATTTGTATGTCATAAAGTAAAACATTTACATCGCACTGTAATATTGTTGTGACCGAGCTCGAACGTTGCGCGATTCGAACACCGAGAATCGCGCATAGCAACCCCTAGCAACGAGATCAACGACGTCGCGGATGTTATTGTTTATGTTCAGTCTGATTCTCATAGCTGTTCAGAACAGTTGTGTTTACGTTCGAATAAAGAGTCCGAGTTCAAGTGTGCTTTTCTATAAATACGTGTTATCATTTTCATTACTCGAACCCGATCATAACATTTTGGGGGCTCGTCCGGGATAGTGTTTTTCGAAAAACTGATTTAGTGGAAAGTTTATGCTTTTACGTTCCGGTAAGATGTCAGTGGTATCAAGAACACCAGTTCCATCCCCGAGAACTCTTTCAACTGAGCAGCCTCAACCGTCTCTCACTGAAACCAATTTGGAGATAACAAGCTTGAAGAAACGTGTAGAGGAAATTACTCAAGAACTCCATCAACGCAACGAGGATGCATTGAATTTTCAAAGGGAACTCCATGTTCGAGATTCGGAATTGTTGGATGCTCGTCATCACAATGAGGAACTTGAAGCACAGATTAAGCTACTGAGGGATCAACAAGTTCGAAGAGAACTATTTGGTGACCGAGAACAGAGGGAGAGGACTGACTTGAACGAAGAGATATCGAGACTTCAGACCCTGAATAACACACTGCAGGCAGAACAGCGAGAACAGCAACGCCAAATTAATCAGCTAAGTCATTTACAGAATAGAGATATACATTCACATACAACAGAAACAGAGAACGCTAGAATCAATGACACTGAGTTATCTTTAAATCAGAATAGACTTAGGTTAGGAACTTCTGTTATTGATCCTTTGATTACTTCTACTCGTGATTTAGGTTCAAATGTAGATAATTCTGTTTTACCGAACACTAGACCTATCCACTCGGGAACGGATTTTTTTTTTAAATTGGAAACTGATGATTATGATGGATCATCACCTCTTTGTGAATTTTCGGTTCAATTTCAAGACATCGCTAGAGCAAACAATTGGACACCTGCAAATAAATCAGCAGCTCTTATTTCTTGTTTGAAAGGAAGAGCAAAATCAATTCTCGTTGAATCTGATTCGACTGCGTCAAATTTTGATGATTTAGTTTCCCGTCTTGAACTTCGTTTTGGTGATAAACACTTAGCACCCACTTATTACGCACAATTTCAGAACAGACGTCAACGTTTTGGTGAAGATTTCCCAACGTTCGCTGTCGATCTTGAGAGACTTTCTGGTTTGGTTTATCCGGAATGTCCATTTGCAGTCCAAGATAAAATCGCTTGTGCCCAATTTATAGTTGCTATTTTTGATTCATCAATCAGAGAGATCCTTCGTTTAAAAAGGATAACTTCTCTAAAAATTTCTCTTGCTCGTGCTAAGGAAGTGAAGGTTATTCGTGATTTAGATAATTCACAGTCTAAAGGTCCTCAATCTTCGGACAAACAGAGATCTCAAGATTTCTTTAAGGATATTGAATGTTGGACGTGTGGTAAAAAAGGACATTTTAGATCAAATTGTCCAAATCAGATCAGCAACCAGGGAAACTAGGTTATGTTGAACTTTCTGGAGAGAGTTCAACCGAACTTGAAAAGACTCCAACAAACACACACTCTTGTCTGATTGATTATAATGTTGGAAGAATTAATAGGAACTCAAATAAATTTTATTTTGATGGTTTAATTAATGCCAAAACTTGTATTTTTAAAGTAGATTCTGGTTCTGATGTGACTATTATAAATCCGAAATTTGTACAGTCAAAAGATAAAATAATTCCTATTAATTTTACAACTCTTAAATATCCGACTGGAGAAAAGGTACCAGTTGAATGTTTGATTGCAGCTTCGATAAAATTGGGTGACCATTCAGCTAATTTAGATGTTTTTGTTGGAAATAATATTGATGATTGTATACGAGGAAATCACTACGACTTGGTAGTGATTTCCTTGATACAACTGGTATTACAGATTCAATAACTAAAATTGTTTTAAATACTCCAAGTTCAATCATCAATAAACAGATTTCGAGAATAGTTGATTTTAGTGAAGATGTACCAGAGACATTACAAGAAATTTTTTACAAGAACTCATAGAAGTTGGATCAAGATCAACGACGGAAGTTTGCTGATCTTCTTCATGAATTTGAAGAGATTTTTTAAGATGATGACGTTACTGGAAAATGTAATTTGGTTGAACATAGAATTCAATTACTCCATAATCAACCAATTAAACAATCTATTCCAAGACCCCCTATTCATCAAGTGAAGGAATTGGATGAATGTATTGCTGAGATGCATTCTCAAGGAGTTATTGAAGAATCAAACAGCTCGTATTGTTCACCTGTAGTAACTCAAGAAGAAAAAGGATGAAAAAATTCGTTTTTGTATTAATTTTCAAAAAATTAATGCAATTACAATTAAGGATTCGTACCCTTTACCAAGAGTTGACGATACTCTTGATAAACTTGCAGGATATTCGTGGTTTTGTACTTTGGACTTCAAGAGTGGATACTGGCAAATCAAGATTCGAGAAGAGGATAGGAAAATCACGGTTTTCTCAATCGGAAAAGGACTTTGGCAATTTACAGTTATGCCATTTGGTTTATGAACGCACCTGCGACTTTTCAACGTTTAATGGAAAAATTACGCAGAGACTATCTTTCAAAATTCTGTTTAGTCTATTTAGATGACGTTATGGTATTGGGAAAGTCATTTGATGAGTTAATAATTAACCTGAAGAAAGTGTTTGTTCGTTTTCAAGAAGCAGGATTACGTCTTAATAAGAATAAATGTGTTTTCTTTAGTAGGCAAGCTGAATATTTAGGATACATCGTTTCAGAAGAAGGAAAAACAGCTGATCCAAAGAAGATTGTATCTGTTGTAAACTGGCCAATTCCTCATAACAAAAAGGCTGTGTTGAGTTTCGTGAATTTCTGTGGTTATTATAGGCGATTTATTAAAGGTTTTGCTGACATAGCTAAACCTTTATATAGGTTAACTGAAAAATCGGCTAAGTTCATATAGTCAGAGGAATGTCAAAAAGCTTTTTCAAGATTGAAAGAGGTTCTTACAACACCTCCAATTTTGGCATTTCCTTCTCTTTCTTCTGAATTTATTTTAGATACTGACGCTTCTGACCATGGAATTGGGTCGGTTCTTTCTCAGAAAGAGGATGGAATCGAATGTGTCATAGATTATTATAGTAGAGTCCTTTCAAAATCAGAGAGAAATTATTGTGTCACTCGACGTGAACTCCTTGCTATTATAGAGTCGTTAAAAAAATTTCATCATTACCTTATCGGTAAACCTTTCATTATTAGGACTGATCATTCTTCTTTAACTTGGTTATTGTCGTTTAAGGAATTGGATGGACAATTGGCTCATTGGTTAGGGAAATTGGATCAGTACAACTACAAAATTATTCACAGGAAAGGCAATTTACATGGAAATGCTGATGGACTTTCAAGACGGCTTTGTGAAGATTTCTCCTGCAAATATTGTTCCAGAGTAGAAGAAAAATTCAATAATGTAGAAAAAATTTGCCGTATCATTTTTGAAGAAAACACATTAGAAAAATGGAAAAATAGTCAGGCAGAAGATGAAGCTATTTTTTTCATTTGTCAAATGAAAGAATTACAGAAGAAACCAGAATGGCAAGAGATTTCATCGATGGACGAATTCACCAAAATCTATTGTTCTCAATGGGATTCGTTAGTACTAATTAATGGGATTTTAGAATGGGTATATAGAATGGGTTTCAACGAATTTAGATTACAAAATCCGTCAATTAGTTGTTCCTCAACATAAAATTAAAGATATTTTGGAAGAAGCACATGATTCACCATCTGGAGGACATTTCGGAGTAAACAAGACTTTAGATAAAATTAGAAAAAGATTTTATTGGGCTACTTGTAAAAGAGATGTAGAAAATTGGTGTAAATCTTGTGAAGTCTGTGTTTCAAAGAAAGGGCCTTCAGATAAAGTTTATGGTGAGATGAAAATTTATAATTCAGGAGTTCCATTTGAAAGACTTCAAATGGATATCTTAGGCCCATTTCCACTTTCTTCTTTGGGCAATAAATACCTCTTAGTTGTGACAAACTGTTTTTCAAAATGGGTTGAAGCTTTTCCTCTCTCAAATATGAGAACAAAAACCATTGCTGAGATTTTTGTTGATCAGATTGTTTGTAGGTATGGGGTACCTTTAGAGGTAAATACTGATCAAGGAACGAATTTTGATTCGAAATTGATTAAAAATTTATCTGAGTTATTAGGAATCAAAAAGACAAGAACGACACCATTACACCCACAATCAAATGGACAAATAGAAAGCCAACACCAAACACTTTTACACTATCTCACAAAATATATACATGAAAATCAAAAAGACTGGGATCGCTGGGTTTCACTATTTTTGTTAGCTTACAGATCCTCAAAACATGCGACTACTGGAACTACTCCGGCTGAGATGTACACCGGTTTCGATCTAAGGTTTCCTTTGGACTTGATTCGAGGATGTCTACCAGAGGAGGTCGAGATTGAAGGAGACGGGGATTACGTAATTAAGCTTCGGAGGAAACTCAGCGAGATCCAGAAAATAGCACGAGACCGGATTCACTTACAATCGGAAAGAACGAAGTCTTGGTACGACAAACGAACTCTCAACATTGAATATTCTCAAGGCCAAAAAGTTTGGTTCTTCAACCCTCAAAGAACCAAAGGAAAAGCACCAAAACTTATTGTATTCGTCGTTCACAAGACATAAATCAAAGATAGTCAACATCAATCGTCTTGGGACTTACACTGAGAGAGACACCCGATAATGAAGACTGCTCTGCTCACGGTTCTTTTGAGCTGTGGTTTTTCCCGTGGGCGTGAAGTTAAATACCGGAACAGGGACTTGAGGTGAGGTTCCACAGCATGTCAACTTCCCCCCTCTTGTCTGAAGACCGATTTCGACCAAATAAGATAGAATGATTGAAGTAGATTGTTCAAGAGACGGATCCATCTTAGTCCTGTTAAGTGATGATTGGTATCGCATCTGTAAGCATTGCTCGGTAACTTGATGCCAAGGATGGGTCAAGGTAGAGGATGTTGGTGTCGGTTCCTGTAAGTCATCATTGGATTGTAAGAGTATCAACCCGCTTGAAGGATGGATGGTTATGATTGTTGGGACGACAATCTGAAAAGGAGAGGGCAATGTTGTGACCGAGCTCGAACGTTGCGCGATTCGAACACCGAGAATCGCGCATAGCAACCCCTAGCAACGAGATCAACGACGTCGCGGATGTTATTGTTTATGTTCAGTCTGATTCTCATAGCTGTTCAGAACAGTTGTGTTTACGTTCGAATAAAGAGTCCGAGTTCAAGTGTGCTTTTCTATAAATACGTGTTATCATTTTCATTACTCGAACCCGATCATAATAATATATTTAGGTCATAAAGTGAAACTTTATGTGAAAGTTTAAATTTTTTTTGTCACAATATTAAATTTTTATCTCTGAGTATAATTTTTTCACAAAGTATCCATTTTTATCATAAAATACAATTTTTATGTCAGAAAGTAAAACTTTTGTCATATGGTAAACTTTAATGATACATAGTAACATATTTGGTCAGATTATAAAACTACTATGTTGAGCATTTTTGTGTTATAAAGTGCAACTTTTATGTTATAGAGTGATATTTTAATGTTCTAAAGTGAAACTTTTAAGTCAAATAGTATCATTTTTATGTCAAAAAGTAATGTGTTTATGTGTCAAAGATTAACATCATTCTAGCAAAATGTTAAGGTATTATATGTTAGAGTTCTTTTTGTATCATGGGGTAAGATTTGTATGTCATAAAATAAAACTTTTATGTCACAGCGTAACATATTTAGATCGTAAAGTGAAACTCTTACGTCAAAGATTAACATTATCATTTCACAACATAAACAATTTATGTCAGAGTATAATTTAGTCACTAATATTACAATTTTTATATGATACAATAGAATTCTTATTTCAAATAGTAAAACTTTCGTCATATAGTAGACTTTTATGACATAGAGCAACTTTTTATGTCATATTATAAAGCTTTTGTCGTAGAGTCGCATCTTTCAATCATAAAGTGAAGCTTTTATGTTATTGCTTTTATGTTAATACTTTAATTTCATAAATTGAAACTTTAAAGTCAAAGAGTGTCAATTAATGTCACAGAGAAACATTTTATGTCATAAAGTAACACTTTTCTATCAACAAGTAACATTTTTGTGTCATAAAGTTCAACCATTATGTAATAGAGAAACATATTTAATTCACAAAGTGAAACTTTTGTCATAGTGTAACGTTTCTATTTCGTAAAGCAAAAATTGTATGTAATAGAGTAACATTTATGTAATAAAATAAAACTTTTATATTATGAAGTGAAACTTTCATATCATACAGTTGCACTTTGATTTCATAAAGTAATATTATTATGTCGTAGCGTAACATTCTTATGGCATACAGTAGTAATTCAGTATCATTTAGTAGCATCATTATGTCATAGAGTAACTCTTCTATCGTCAATTAACATTTTCATCTCATAACGAAAAAGTTTTAATGTAATAAAGTAAATTTTGATGTCAAAGTTTAACATGTTTCTGTCACAAAGTTAAAGTTTTATGTGATAGAATATCTTTTTGTATCGTAGAGTAAAATTTTTCTGTCATAAAGTAAAACATTTATGTCGTAGAATAACATATTTAGTTTATAAAGTGAAGGTATTACGTCAAAGATTAACATTTGTATGTCACAAAGTAAAAGTTTTATGTCAGAGAACAATTTTGTCACCAAGTAACATTTTTGGGTCATTATGCAAAACTACTATGTCATAGAGTAGCATTTTTATGTTATAAAGTGGAACTTTTATGTCATTGAGTATTACTTTAATGTTATAAAGTGAAAGTTTTATGTCGAAGAGTATTATTTTTATGTCATTGAGTACATTTTTATCTTACTAAGTAGAAGGTTTATGTCACAGAGTGAATATTTTAGGTCCTTAATTGGCACATTTATGTCATAGCGTAACACTTTTATGTCAGTAAGTGAAACTTTTATGTCAAAGAGTAATACGTTGATGTCATTGAGTAGAACTTTTATGTCTTAGATTAACATTTTTAGGTCATACAACAGCAATTTTGTTTCATTTATCTGTTAATAAAGACAATTAATATTATTATGTGTCGGTGGGTAATTACTTTAATTTTTACGGTTTTTTAATTGAATGTGTATGTAAACAAACAATTAAAAAACTATTAATGTCACATTAATTACTTGTCTACACGCCCCCATATTAGAACGAATTGCGGGTATTAGGCTTCATTTATATTAATTAATTATAAAAACACCTAGGTTCATAACGGTTTGCGAGAAGGGATCGAAGACGCTGTCTCGATGAAGATTCAAAATCAAAAGTAATTTTAAAGATTCGCCAATTATTTTTTGTTTTATAACGATTTTTCTAATTTACAATATTTGAAAATCGACAATTTAATTTATAAACTGTGACAGAGAATAAGCACTGTGCACATACATGCATAAAAGAAGATTCACGCGTATGACAAAGATAGGGAGAACAGTCAAGTAGGGGAGAGGGGAGAAAGGCAAAGCTAGAGCGGCAGCAAAGTAAGAGAGGCACATCTGAGACGGGGAAGGTAGAGAAAAGGAGAAAGTGGAAAGGATGAAGGAAGAGCCCCGCGACACGGAGACGTCGGCGATAGCGACACCCACTATCTCTCTCTCTCTCTCTCTCTCTCTCTCTCTCTCTCTCACGAGCCTTCAGCCAAGCAGCCACGTACCCGACAAAGGGAGGCACCGACACGCGCCAGCGCCGGTAAACGTCAGAGAAGAGATGGTACCGCGTGAAGCGGCCGATTAGAGAACATTCGAATAGGCGCAGCGGCGGGCGAATATCCACGGCGCTAGAGAAGAGTAAGAGCGAGCCAACGAGACCTTCGATTGCAAATCACCGGCGGCCCAATGCATTGTAGTGCATAGGAGACTTCTCGTCGTATACAACGAGTCCCATATAATGTACACACTGGCGGAGTGCAGCGTGCTGCTCGTCACCATGGAGCAGTACGACGATTGTCTCTTGTCCTCCTTTCTCTCTATCTAACTGAGTTATTGACTGCACGTAGATATACAATGGGAATTAAAGTAATGCGAGGTATGCAGATAAATAGAAGCTAAAGAGTCGGAAAACGCGTTGTTTGAATTTGAATGGAAAATAGCTCAGCCCTCTCGCTGCATATTGAAAGTGCGGAAAATGCGGCGTTTAGAAAAAAACACGAATACATTTTGTGAGCGATTAGGAGCGCGAAAGACGGGTGATGTGACGCCTACTTCTTTGTAAATAAAATCTGTAAATAGTTAGATTTTAATAAATATGAAGACGGGCGAAATTAGCCCGCATTAAGAGTCAAAAATATACAGGATCGCTCGCCTGGAAAATAATATTTGAGAATAAATTGGGAAATTAGATAAATTATTATATCCAGAAAAATAATAACGACTTTTACCGATTAGAAATAAAATACAATAATAAGTAGTAACAATAATATGATTAAATATTAAATATTGATTTACAGAATATCGTCAAACGGTAAAGATAACACAAAGAAAATGAAAAAAAGGTTATCATACGTATAAATGTAAAGGACAACTAATGTAACTTTTCCCACACTAGCTCAATGCTCAAGTAAACGAAAAAAAAGTATAAATAAATCGTAACAAACGTCGTTGAAATTGCTCGGAAATCTAGTCCAATAATATATAAATAACGTTAGCTGCTCTTTAAAAATTTTGTTTGCTCTTGCAGGAAAATTATTTTTTGCTCCTCTACCAAATAGAAACTAAAAGAAATATTAGGATTTTTCGAATACCACTTATTTCAAAATTACGAAAAGTCGCGAAAGGGAATAAAGTGAAAGAAAATATTTTGAGGACAAGTTGAAAAGAGTTAAAAATCTCAAAATGTCGAAAGACATGGATAATAAAGTTCAGATAGAGGAGTATGTAAATTCCCTAGACGATAACGGGTTAGAATATACGTTAATACAATTGTAATTAGATAAATTTGGGTTAAAAGACGGAAAAGTAGAAAGAATTTTGCGTAGGGCACGCGGAGAATACATTGAAACTGACTTCGTCACGAATGCCCACCCGGACGAAACTAGAGTAAAAAAGCAACGAGATTGGTCTTTACAAATGTTTATGACCGAAAATAAAATATTATACCCAAAAGAAAACATAACTCACAAGAAACCGGAAAACGCGACATCGAACGATACAGGAGACGGTACAGAAAATGCGAACTCGAGCGAACATAATACGCTAAACTCATTTATGAACTTAATAATAATAGCATACTCATAATAGCATACTCGTCCATGAACTTAATGTAAGCTTCATTTAGACGCTTATTTCGAGAACGCCGTTTTTCAGAACTATACATACAAGGTATGGCAATATCGCGAGAGTCGTCGAATAAATTGTCGATGCCAGACTCCGAAAATCGCAATCTAACAACAAATCTGCCTTCTGAATCTCTTTGAACAGTCTCTCTGAAATAGTCTTCACAGAGCTGATCTTCTGGAGAGAGGGGTTTAGCTGAGGGTATTTCCTCCATCTCCCAAAACTTGATTAAGCAGGTCGAGAGTGACGGCTCAACCTTAGTGTGAAAACAGTGTCCGAGGTTGTAGTCGAATTTATTTGTCGAGTAAGAGTGCAGCCAAAGACAGTCTCTTGGGCAATTGGAGTGTCTACTGGCCCACTCCTGAGTCCTGGCCTAATGACAGCAGCGTGCACTTCTGCGCTCGGTATGCAGTCAATTCGATGCGACCGAGAAAAGTCAGGATCGGCAGTGTGAGTCCTTCTAAATGCTCCCAATCAGTATATAATATATCGTTTCTAGGCAAGAATTTAGTAACTTTTGACAAAAATAATGCCGAAAACCGATACTTAAAACTACTGTCTCTCTGAGACTTTAAAAGAAGGTAAACTTTCCCTTTGGATACCGCAGAGGTGTTTGCACCAACTCCGGTTATCGAAACAGATACGAGTTCCCGATCAGCTGACAATAGCTGTGCTACAGGCTCTGAGACGAATGAGAATTCTGCATACGGGTCTATGAGACACCTAACGGACGCAACGTTACCAATTTTAGATTGCAAGAGGATCCAGGCAGTACGAAGGCCCCTGACTAGAGCATGAAAATCCGACTATACAATTGTAGATGGCCCCTAACGAGAGCATGAAAATTCGACTATACAATTGTAGTGGAATGTGCCGCGCCCAAATATTTATGTACAATGCTAAACACCAGCACGCACTAGCAATGTGCTATGAGACTTTAAAAGATAATATTTACAAGATTTTGGGCAATATTTACAGTGATACTCTTTCGTATTTATAATACGCCTAAATGTGCGATCTGTATAGCACAATAAAGTTCGAGAAACGATAACTGGCCGGCTATACACGATAGTATAGCTCGGCATTCCTTCCTCACGTGATGCTCGCGGGAGAGAGAGAGAGAGAGAGAGATAGATAGATAGATATAGATAGATATACTTTTTATTCATCAAGAGACAAAATCTTACAATTGCATGTACATATAGTTATAATTAAAATATCAGTCGATTTTATGTATTTGTTATCTTAACGTTCACTTATTGCATTTCTTACTAAAATGATATTATTCGCTTTATCAGTTCGTCAGTTTATAAAATTTAAATGTAATGAACTAGTCATAGTCAGATATCACAGAAACACGCTTCGTCAAAAAATAATACATAGAATAAAATAAATACAATAGAGATAACATATAAAAATAAAAGAATACATACACATACTTTGCTAAATTTTACGTATACTATCACGTCAAAATTTAAAACACACTCATTTATGACACTTTAACAATCACGCTAATAAATACATTCACACCTAACACTGAACATATTTAATAAATAAATAAATTAATAAATAAGTCGAATAAATAAATAAACCAGATAAATAATTAAATTAAATAAATAAATAAATAAATTTAAATAAATAAATAAATTAAATAAATAAATAATTCAAATAAATAAATAGCTTAAATAAATATCCGAGTCACCTCTATACATTCTCTTCACCATGTAATTGCTTAAGGTGCCTGCTAAACGCCGTTTTAAATTTACAAAAAGATGGCAGGCACCTCACACTGCTCGGGAGCGAATTCCAGAGGTGCGCACCTTGAACTCTAAATGAGAAAAGGCCCTTATCGGTGCGCGACCCCGGAACCGAGAGCTCTTTCATACCACCCCTACTTGAAGTCCTGGCCTGGTTTTTTTCAAAGAGGGCAGTAAGATATGGTGGCTGCCGCATGACAACCGCTTTGTAAAGCAGCAGCCCCATAAAATACTCCCTCCTCACCTTCAGATCTAACCAGTCCAGTTTTTTCCTGTAGGCGGTATATGCTCATCTCGCCTAACACCACATATGTATCTCACACATGCATTCTGTAGACGTTGTAGTCGTGTCTGGAGCTCCCCTGACACGTCAAGAAGAACCACTGAGCAATAGTATATGTGAGGTAGTATCAGTGCACATGCCAGCTGCTTCCTCAGTATCTCTGTGGTGCTTGAACGGAAAAGTTTTAAGCTATACAGAGCTCTATTTACTTTTCTACTGACCGCATTCAGTTGCGGCTTCCATGTCAACCTTCCGTCCATCACCACGCCGAGGTTGGTAACTGTATCGACAAAGGGAACGTGTACGCCGGTCTGTATCTCAATGCCTTGCAAGTCAAGGTTCTGAATCTGTTTGATGTTGTGATCAGATCCAAAAATGATCGCCTTTGTCTTGCCGACATTGAGGCGCAGGCCAGCTGACGTTGCCCAGTTCGACACTGCTTGTGCTACAGCCGACATGCGACTGATACCATCACGAAGACCCTTCAGGGTCATTTGTGTGTAGGTTTGCAAGTCGTCAGCGTAAAGTATGTGTTCAACACCATCTAAGTCGAGTGCGTCTTGTAAGTCGTTTATGGACAGGCTGAAAAGCAGGGGTCCCAGGACTGAACCCTGTGGAACGCCAAGATTGGTGGTTAGCCAACCTGAATCCCCGTTTGTGATTGTGACGACTTTCTGTCGTCTTCCCATAATATATGACTTAAACCACAGCAGAACACTCCTGGAGAATCCCATGCGCATCAGCTTACGCAGCAGTTTAGTGTGTGAGATGGTGTCGAATGCTTTGCTAAAATCAAACATTAACAAAATAGTCAATAGTTTTTTGTTGTTGTTAATGCCTGATCTTATGTCTTCCGTCAGTTTTAGTAGTGCTGTCTGTGTACTGTGATTCTGTCGAAAACCAATCTGCATCGGGTCCAAAGTATTATTTTCTCGTAAAAAGTCAGTTATTTGGTCGTGTACTATTTTTTCAAGGACCTTAGAAAGGAAACTCAGTAGGGCAATTGGTCGGAAATCTGACACCGTAGATGGGACAGGCTTCTTCTTCAAAGGCACCAACTGAGCTCCCTTCCAAGTTCCCGGAAAAATGCCACTGGACAGAGAGGAGTTAAAGATCTTAACAATATGATCTCCCACAAACGGAAGAGCCTTAGCCACTATACTTCGGGGAATGCCGTCTTCCCCTCTGGCTTGTGATGAGAAGTGGGCAACAGTCAGAACCACGTCCGAGATGCTGACCTCTCGGAAAACAAAGCCGTCATCACTGGCAGTGGTCAGGACGTTGTCAAGTTCTTCATCACCCTCATTTTGGGAGATCGACACCCCTGCAAAGTGGGCATTGAGCTCTTCCGCTGAGAAACCATGAAGCTCCTCTCTTGTCTTTGGCAGAAGGCCCAGAGCCTTGAGCTCTTTCCAGATATCTTTCTTATTATCAATCGCTTCAGAAATTTTATTTTGTAAAAATCTTTCCCTTGTTTCCTTCGTTCGTAATTCAGCTTCAGCTGCAAGGCCCTGATACTCCCGCCACAGTCTGTCATCATTGGTCCGCGCATAGCGTCTTCGTACGGAGTCACGTTTATTGTAAAGATGTATTAGTTTATCATCAACCCATGGTGGATTTGTTTTCTTTTTCGGCGTGAATTCTTTTAACGGTGCAATTTTATCTATCACAGCCATGAGGTTGACACTGAGGCACTCTAATTGACTGTCAACACTCGCCGCGGAACCATCGATCCGCGACCAATCACAGTCAGATAGGTGAGACAGGAGGTCGTCTTGCTGGATCGATTTAAAATCCCTGTAGCTGAAAGATTCAACCACAGGGGATGCAGCAGTTTCGACCCCAATCTCGACCTCTATGATGTTATGATGACTGGGAAAAGGCGCCGGCCGATTGTCCCTGCTCAGTACAACGTCATTATTATCTGTCAAGATCACATCAATCCACGTGTGAGAATCCGTGAGATGATGAGTCGCACCATGATCAATTATTTGAAGGTTAAGATCATCAGCCAACCGCCTAACAAATTTTGCATCGGCTGACGTTCCGAGTAGGTTCGCATTCAGATCTCCCATAATAATTTTGTGACTAAAGTCTTGAATATGTATCGTTAGTTTGTCTATTAAGTCAGAGGCCTGTAAAAACGGTACGTGTGGTGGTCTGTATATTAAAGCAACAAAGACGGGGGGAAGGCTGCCCTGCTGAACACTGCACATTAAATATTCAGGTATAAATGGCCTGCCCTCCTGTGTTGTTGGAGAGCTGCATAGTAAATTGGCCTTGAAAGTGTTATGAATGTACAGGACTAGCCCGCCCCCTAGTTTGTTGCGATCAAGTCTAAGTAATGAGTAGTCATCGATCTGAATGAGATCACTCCCAACATCAGGGTTAAGGTGCGACTCAGCAACCCCAAAGAGATGGTAGGCAGGACGAGCTGAAAGGTGTTGTTTAATCATGCCAATGTGCCCCATCAGTGAGGTAACATTGACAAAACCTGCCCTCAGTCCCTTACAGTGAACCCCCCCAGCAGTGTCTACGGATAGTCAATTTTTTGCAGCAGTTGACGGAATTACATTTTTATCAATTACGATTTCATTATCAACGGTTTTTGTTACAGTATTTACAGTTTGAGATGGTTGATTAATGGCATATGATGCCACTATTGTCTGTAAATCAGCCGCAGATGAAAATTCATGAGAGACGTCGACATCGCGCCTCTTCACCAGGAAACGGCCCCCTCTATGCCAAACATATTTAAAATTAAGTCTCATCGCAAGGGCCTTGAGACTTCTATATTTAATAAAACATTCTTTTGTTAACAATTCATTTATAAAAATTTTCCCATTTATAATCCCATCCCTTGTGTCCTGGTCAAGAGCTACAATGTCGACATCTCTAGCATAAAAGCCAGTGATAAGCTTTTTGGCTCGCATTATTTTCTCGCCTAACGCACTGCTGGAAAGGGTAACAACCCATGGTAACCGTCTACGTTCGCTATTTGTATCTGCTAATGCCGCAGCTGTCGATTCTTCTGACCAAAGGAGGCGTGTGCCTATTATATCAATTTTTCGTGTTGATGGTAGGACACGGCAAGTATCGCGTGTGCGACGTCAACACGCTTAGACATCACCGTCGAAAATGTTTGAAATAATGAGCTCCGTATTACCGCTTTTAATATTTTTATTGTGCATTGTCCCCCATCAATCGCTTGCACCCGCGTGCTTCGTGCAGGTGATGCTGCAGCATCAGCATTGTCGATATTGTACTTATTCAAACGACTAGATGTTTTATTTCTACTATTTACAATTTGGATAAACCCGTCATTATTGCTTTTACAATTGTCAATGGTGTCGCTTATATCACTATAATTGTCGAGTAAGGTACTATTTGTAGCAGACGCATTATTAACATTATTACATTTTTTTGTACTTATCAGAGAAACGGTATTATTTTGTGTACTGGGGAGTACTGCGATTTTTTGGAATTCAATTTTATTTAATATGAGTTGGTTATCTTTTTGGATGTTCTCAACATTTCTTTCAATTTTCTCGATAGTAGTAGTATATACAGAGGTAAAATCTTCTTTTGTTATTATTTTATCTATTTTTGTTATTATTTTCTTGTTGTCACATTCAACTCTACAGAGTTGACACATTCACTCTCAAACCGATACAGAGGTAAATTATAACATGTTAATTGAAAAAATCGATAATCTAGAGCAGACAAATCTTGAGTCACAGACTAAATTTGATAATTTTATATTAAACACTTTTGAAGACGATTTCCTAAATTTAACAAATAAAATCAATATTTTATTTAATTTTTTGTTTTTTTTGTAAAGTTCTCTTTGACTTTGTAAAAAGGAATAATATTTTCAGTGCGCTTACTGAAAAAAGCATCACTAGGATTTAACATTATTTGGCTCATTAGCGGATGATTTTTCACGTATCGTGCAATTTCAAGATTTTTTACTTTTATATCGTCAAACTGACACTCCCATATAACGCGAATTTCGTAACCGCGTTCTTGGATTTTCTGCAGTTTTTCAATGGTATTTTCGTAAGACTCGGCGAATGAACGTCCGTAAGCCAAATGCTTATCGCGATTTTGATCGAAACATTTCGGACAACCGTGCGTGTATAGATAGAACATGCACTCGCTATGGTCGTTGCCTCGACGAAAGGACAAATTTTACCGACGTTCAAAAATATTTTTCTAAAAGCGACGCACGCGAGTCTCTAAACCTGTACATCAGCGCGACAATAATTTACAATTTCTTTCTGAAAACTAAATGGATAATTACGAGCGGTCTCATTGTACGATGAAAAAAAGCCTCTCTCTGTCGTCGAGATATAATCTGATGCGTAATAATGCGGTGCGGGTATCGGACTCTCGTAATTCTGCTGTTTAGGGTTTTTAACAAGTGCGGAAAATATCCTTTATTTTACACTTTGTGGTAGGTCAAATGTTTTTAGTAACGCACTCAACCGTATGTGAAAATAATTCAGACTATCTTTAAACTTGGGGCGGCCGCATTGAATCAAAATTATGTTTTTGCGATTGAATATTACTTTCGGTATAATATTTTTACGCTTTTCAACTAATTGCCTCAATACGAACTGCGCATCAAAACCACCAGCATTATGCGCGATGCATATAATTCTATCAAAAATAAATTTTTCACGAATATATAAATCAACGAGCTGTTTTATAACGTTTTGCCGAAACACAAATTCATGTATATCGCACGTATCGCAGCGTTGGCTCAAATTATTTTAAATATCGATACAGTCGGTACACTGTTGCTGAACTATACACAAGTTTGGTATATGCAGATACGTATCCGGATAATTTTTGTACGATTCATCTTGACGCGTTTCTAGATCGTAAAAAACGTATAGATATTTTTTATTTTTATGGTTGTTTTCCTTTTTCTTCTAAATTACGCACACGCTGCATAAAGCGTAGGGCATTCAGCGAGTGTCTCGCTCGACATACTTTGCAGTAACGGATACCTCACTCGTACTACGATACACGTGAACGCATTTCTGGCACGTTTGACAAATTTTTATGAGACTACAAAGTTCTTTATTCGTTGCTTTGTACGTCCCGGGTGTTTTATGATTTCTAAATCATGTATTCCCAAAAAAACTTCTCAAAAACTCATTACATTTCAAGATTTCACACTAATTTTGTTTACTCGCAGGCGTTACAAAACAACTCGAACATATAGTCAAACATACATGCTGATCCACATACTGATAACGTTTAATACAATATGTGTAAAAAAGCGGCTTCTCAGAGCTCCCAGTAAATTTAAAATTGTATCGAAATGTCGTTCGCGAGCATCGTAACCAAGATATATTATATCCGGAGAATCGATCCCACATACATCTCCTAGCAGTGGGCGGCCGTCGAAAAACGGTCGTTCCCCAGAGCCGAATGACTCGTTATTGAAATCTACAATAGTAATCCTCTGCCACGCGCTGTGAGCTTAAAATTGCTCAATTTCGCAAAATCCACAACCTCGCTCGGTTACAACTTCGCCTGCCCCCGCTACCAGTTTTAGAGCACGTTGTTTTTGTAAAGGACGTCTACCATCGCGAATAGTATCCCATATTTTTCTTTCATCCTCGGTAGCAGCTTTTTTCAAATCTATAATTGTCTATACTACGACTAGAGCACGCGTAACACAAATTATCTTTATTACGTATAACAGACACCAAAGATTGCTTCCCATCGGTTTCCACGTTCAATTAGTCTAGGCGGCATGTTCATATAGGTCGCTTCTAAAAGAAAACTTTAGTCTATTTAGAAATTTTTTTTGCATTATACTACTAACGACTATTCACAAATCATCGTACATAAAATTCGCAATTGAACGCAGCGACATCCCCGCAGTGCCGTAAGAAAAATGTTCACTATTAATCGTGACTCCTATTAAATCATTGTGATCTCCTAATGAAATCAAGTGTGCATGAATATCGCGCATAACTAACTCGAGCCATAATATTGGATTGAAATTTGCAGGTGATGGCTCAAGTGTACGTAAAGTCAAACGTACAGCGTTAACACGAAATCTATGAAAGTACTGGTTGCGCGCTTCGACTGTCGTAAATCTCGTACCAGGCTGCTCAACCGATATTTCAATGACCTATTCGCTATCTTCACCGATGCTGTTGCTGCTGCTGCTGGCGCTGCTGCTACTCCCGAGTGGGAGGTTTCATGGGGATGGGACTCCCCTTCAGTGGGTTCGCCGGAGACTCCAAAGAGCTCCCGGCCTTGGGTACCCCGGCTGAGCCACACCGTCCAACCTCTGAGTCCTCCTCCCACTACTCGATGACAACCAAGTTCTGGGCCTGGAGCTGGTGGCTCCTTTCTTCCTCCTCGAGCCGCCGGCGCTCGCTGAAGACGTGTAGGGCGGCCGCCACTACACCGACTACCATGCGCCCCAGGCGGAGCTCTAGGAGGGCTTCCGCCACCTCTTCCAGGATGTCCCTTTTTGGTGCCATCTGAAATAAAACGCATCGAAGATGGGGAAAACCGATTTTTATGGGAGCGGGTTCCTTCGAGTTCGCCAAGGGGATGGAATCCCGGCGAACCCTCCTCTCTGAATTTATCGCCTCTTCTAGGCCGACCGCGTGGTCTTTTCTCGAAAGTTTCCGCGGATCTCGGTGGGCCTTTCGTCGACGGACCGATTCCTACATTTCTGACGACATATACTGTTTTTCACGGTCGTCCCAGTCTCGATTTCGTTGCGCCTCGCGACGATATTTACGGTGGTATTGCTCCCGCTGGGGTCGCGGTTTGCGCGATTTCATCGGCTGTACGAGGGTCGCGCGTCTGCATCGCATCCCTTGGTAGTTAGGTCGTTCTCACGTCTTCTTGTTCAGGAGTCTTCGATGTCTCTTCTGCCGGATTCATGCCCGGCACAAACATCTTCAAGTCTTCGGCCTGAACGAGTTCTTCTACTTCCCCGTGGGGCCGAAGAGCTTGTATGAGTTGGGCCCGCGCACGTCTATTCTGATGTACGGCCCCGAATATTTGGGTGCCAATTTTGCGGTGACACCCATCGTTGCCGAGGACAGGACTCTTCTTTTTTGCGTCCGGCATCATAATACTTCACCTACCTGACCCGTTCGGCCTTGGAACGCAAGCCAGCCTGCTCCTGCGCCTCGCGCAACCTTAGCATGCGGGCGTTCCAAGCTTGCGTCAATTCTTGCTGAACGGATTCTGACTAGGAACTTTCCTGTTCTCTACGTACGGTGCCAGGGGGCGTTGGTTGTCTTCTATAATTCAGCATCGCTGGGCTAATACCAGTGGAGCTGTGTTTAGCCATGTTCATAGCGAACACGAGCTCGGGTAGATGTTCGTCCCAGGTCTTGTGGTTCTTGGTTATATAGGACGCAATCATCGTCTTAAGGGTCCTATTTTCCCTTTCTCGGGCAGTACGGGGGGGTTGTGGTATGGTATATACCTTTTTGCAAGAGATATTCATGGACAGCCTTTTTTTTAAATTATGTGCCATTATCCGAATGGAAAGTCTCTGGTGCTCCCAACCGCATCACGATCCTCTCATGAAACTCTTTAATGACGATCCGGGCGTTTGCTTTCCGGATGGGGATACATTCCATCCATCTGGTGAATAAATCTTGGAACACCAAGATATATTCGTACCCACCCCTACTCCGTGGCAATTGTCCGGTGATATCGCCGGCTACAATTTGCCATGGTCTCTCAACCGTTCGCAAACCCATTCTCCCGATAGGCGGCTTCTGGACCACTTTACATTGTTGGCAAACCATGCACCCGCGGTCATATTCTTGTACGTCCGCGTACATGTGTGGCTAGAAGTATTGCTGGCACACTCGGGCATAGGTCTTTTCTCGTTCGAGGTGCCCAGCGGTTGGGTTATCGTGGTTTTCTCATAGTATGGTATGCCGGTGTTCTTTTGACACTACCAACTTCCAAGCATCTTCGTCGCCTACAGTGTCCTCGATCTCTTCATCTGGCTTGTAATGGTAGAGGTTTCCCCCAATGACCTTCCAATTGGGGTTTTCTTGAGTGTTTGTGGCTGTTTTGTTGAGGGTAGCTAGGTACCATTGGTCTTCTGTACCCTCTGACCAACTCAGGGAGCCTATTTATGTCTCTACCTCTTCGTACATCCTGGACAATGCGTCTGGGACGTAATTTAGAGCACCTTGCTTGTGGACTACCTCGTAGTTGTGACATTGTAGGCGTAGCGCCCACCTCGCCAGACGGCCGGTGGGGTTTTTTAAGTAGCATAGCCATGCCAGGCTCAAGTTGTCTGTTACCACTCAAAAGTGGTAACCCTCGATATACGGCCGGATTTTGTCGATTGCCCATACCACTGCGAGACACTCGCACTCGGGTACACTGTAATTCCTTTCTACCGAATTTAGCGTTCTGCTGGCAAATTCTAGTACCCGCTCTATCTCTTGCGTTTCATGGAGGAGTAGTGCACCAATTCCGGTGTTGCTAGCGTCAGTGTTGACTACGTTTATCCGGCAGAGGGCTCTGTAGAACAGGGGCTGAGGCGATCAGCGCCTTCAGCTTATCAAATGCGATTTGTTGGTCTGCGAGCCATTCGTACTTTTGGTTTTTCTTTAAAAGTCGAGTCAAAGGCTCGGCCAACGTTGCGTAGTCCTTCATGAATCTTCTATACCATGAAGACATACCGAGAAAACGCCTCAATTGTTTCAAATTTTTGGGAGCCGGGTAATTCATCACCAGTTTAATCTTTTCTGGGTCTGGTCTGACTCCGTCCCGGTTTACCAAAACTCCCAAATATCTGGCTTCTGGTTTGTAGAACACGCATTTCTCTCTGTTGACAATTAGTCCTGCGGCTTTCAACTTCACAAGGGCCAATTTTAGCAGGTGTTTGTGTTCTTCGAACGTTTCCGATATTATGATAATATCATTCAGATATGCAAGAACATATGGTTCTAATTCTGAACCAATTACCATATCGATCAATCTTTGAAACGTTGCGCCCGCGTAAGATAAACCGAACGGCATTCTTAGAAAGTGGAACAGCCCTTTTCTCGGCACGGTAAAGGCCGCAATTGGCCGAGAAGATTCGCTCAGTAGTATATGATGGTAAGCACTCCTGATGTTATCATGCATGAAGGGTAGAGGATACGCATCGGGCTTCGTCTGCGCGTTGACCTTGTGGTAGTCAACGCAGAACCTGTAGGTGCCGTTCTTTTTCTTTACCATCACCACTGGGCTCGACCAACCGCTATTAGATGGTTCGATTATTCCTTGATCTAGCATCTCCTTTACGTGCCGGTGCATTTCCTGTTCTATTTTCTCTGAGACCGGGTAATTCTTTTGCTTTATGGGCTTGGCTGATTCAATAGCTATATGATGTTCGATGTCACACGTTAAGCCACAAGTGTCTTTTTGGCCTTACAGCGATTCTTCTACGAGTCTTTCTAGCTCTTGGCGTTGCGAATCCGTTATATCGGCAATAGCGACCGATGATATCGCGACTACGCCAGCTTTCAAATTAGCTACCTCCAGCTGTACTCTCGCTTGGGTGCCCTTGAAATACAATACGTCTTCATCTGGGTCAAGTATCGCCCTAAACTTCTTCACGAAGTTCACACCTACGTAACATTCGTCCTCTAGGTGTGGGACGATACCCACGCGTACGTCTCGCTTTTCTCCTGCGACTGTTATGGGGAGTGTCACGTGACCTACCAGTGGGCGGAACGATCCATCTGGTAGCTTCACTCTTCCCACATACTCGGTCGAGAGATCTTTTCCAAATGCGCTGGCTATCTGTAAGCCGACTGCTCCCATTACGGTGCTGGACGCTCCATTGTCGTACAGGGCTCGAATCGTGAAATCTCCGATTTCTATCTGTAGCCACCAGCGAGTTTCATCTTCCCTATATGCCCGCTTCTGCGGTTGCATGGGCTCGAAGTCCACCGAAGTGGAAGAGATGGCCCGGTCTCGTTGATCTCATCTTCGGAATAATACCTGGGGGTTTGTTGTCGTGTGTCAGAGTTTATCGCCGTCGCTTCAGCTTCGGTTATTTGTGCTGCCACAGACGTTCCTTTTGATTTATCCTCACCTTCGGGGAAGGTTGTTCTCGTTCGGGTTGATTGTCCTTCTGGACTATTCTTTGGTCTCCGCTGACTTTGGTTCTCTTTCCTCTCTTTCGAGAGGTTGGAGATTATCTGCCCGTCTTGTACGATCACGCCTTCGGGTGATGATTCGTCTGGACGTGACTGGACATCTATTCTCCCCTTTGGCACTTCCATGTGAGGCATGTGAGGTAGTCTCGAACCGTCTCATCAAGACCCTGCGTCCGAATATATCGTCCGGCCTCGTTCCTCAGCCTCTGTTGATATTGGCATTCATCTTGTAATTTCGATACCAGGTTGCTGCTGTATCTGTGAACAGTTCTGAGAGTGCTGCCAGGAGTTCTTCGTCAAATAGGTTGGCCAGTGTGTTACAATCTTCGATTCTGGCGAGGAAAGCACCAATGCTCTGGTCCTTTTTGCTAGAGAATTTGACGTTCCACTTCCTAACCACTTGACCAACGTCTCTTGGGTTGCCACCACACCTTGTCATTTGGCCGAGGGTCTCCGACCAGTGTCTTGGGCTTGACGCACCATGGTCCCGTCGTCCCTCGGCAGTTGTGTAGAAGTGTCTTTGGTTGGCACTTAAGCGGTCTGCCGAGTGATCTGGGCTCGCTTTGTTTCTCGGCCGTTCGTCGCTAGGCCTATTCTTTTCGTTTTTCGGTTGTGCAACTTTGTCTCCGATTGCCGGTTGTTGGCCTCCGACTCGCTTCCTCCTCCCCCCCCCCCTTCTTCTGTTTGTGTGTCTTCGAATAGCGTGTACGTGTCTTGAAAGTTCACCGATCGCCGATTATCTTCATGCCTCGTACTGGGCAGGATTTGATCTTTCTTCAGGTTTTCAAACTGCTCTTTGAGAGATCGTGTTTCGTGAATTACTTCCGCCAGCGTGAAAGATACATCTTTTGGTATTTGAAATTGATTTCCATTCGCTGATACCAGTGTTATCATTTCTTCACTCTGTGTTCCTGTTTCTCCAGATGTAGCGGTGTGATCGACCCTTTCTGAATGATCTCGTCCTTGGGTGTTCTCGGGAGGACCACGCAGTGTTAGTTCCAGATTTTTGTGAACTTCTGAGCCAGAGAGTAACGCGGCAAGTCTGTGGTCTTTTGCGTTACCTGTGTGCATGCCCTCCTTGACCTCCGCTGCAATAGTGGCATCGATAAATTGCCGGCGCAATCGGGCTCGGCCATTGATGGCATCCGTTTCTGGCTCTTGAGTTGCTTCAAAGTCGTTAAACAAGTACTTGCCTAGCGAAGTGATGGCCTTCTATCGACAGCTTCAGTTGTGATAGCGTTTCCTCTATCTTTTGGCCACTTAACTCCATAATCCACTCTTCTACACACAAGACTGTGGAGTCTGACATCTTGTAAGAAATATCCTCAGAATTATACTGATCTTCAGCTGTCGCTTTATCTGTCTTCTTTCTTGCTTACATATCTTTCGCTTCGCAAGATTCCAGATTTCGCTAGTGTGTGCAAGGGTATAATAATACGACGGCATAAGGAAAATTCTGCAATCAAATTTTCCTTGTTGTAGCTGAGTGTACGAATTTCGCAAATCCTATCGTTTTCGATTTCGCAGTTTTCTCTATCTATTCGCCTTGTCGGTTCAATCAATCATGGGTATTCTTTTCGTAAAAAAAATATATATATATGGGACATTCTTACTCAAAAAAGCCACCCCCTCTGTCCAAAAATCAGAAACTCAAAAAAATTAGTAAAAAGGTTATTTGCATGTATTTTTTCCCGCTGAACACGAATCCACCGTTAGTTTTGGTCTATGGGGCCACCTTTTGTCCATAACCTCAAAAAACAATCAAAAAATGCAGTTTACGTGGCTGAGACTCGAAATAGTGGTAAAAAAATTAGGGACAAAGTTTATTCGCATGTATTTTTTTCCGCTGAATACGAATCCACCGTTAGTTATTGTCTCTGGGTCCACCTTTCGTCCATAACCTAAAAGAACAGTCAAACAATGCAGTTTTACGTGGCTGAGACTCGAAATAGTGGTAAAAAAATTAGGGACAAAGTTTATTCGCATGTATTTTTTTCCGCTGAATACGAATCCACCGTTAGTTTTGGTCTCTGGGTCCACCTTTCGTCCATAACCTCAAAGAACAGTCAAATAATGCAGTTTTAAGTGGCTGAGACTCGAAATAGTGGTAAAAAAATTAGGGACAAAGCTTATTCGCATTTTTTTCCCGCTCAATACGAATCCACCGTTAGTTTTGGTCTATGGGGCCACCTTTCGTCCATAACCTCAAAGAACAGTCAAGAAAGGCAGTTAAGTAGCTGAGACTGGAAATAGTGTACAAAAAAAGCTCATCATCATTCTTCGTTGGTTTTTAACAGAGGAATACAATGCTGTTCTCGGTTTTAACCTTGACTCAAAAGCTCATTTTCAAGGTCATTTCAAGAACAACTGTTCAAAGACAAGGTCAAATTGTTTAAATTTGACACTATTTTAGCTATTATTTTGACAGGAATGTCATGTTTATGATGATATTGCGTCCTTCTACAAGAAGCTTTGTAATAGTAAAATTTTCAATTTCATAAAAAACCGCGTTATAATCATGTTTTGAGGTTATGGAGTTTGAAAATCGTGTGTTTATAAAATCTCCATATGAACGTGTATTTTATTGTTTAGTTGAGTATAGCTGAGTAAATCTTACTTATAGTGGAGTAAAACATACAGATTCTATATTTCAAACATTATATTATGCATATTGGAACGATAAACGATTTTAGAGAAGGTACGTGCCAATGCATCGTTAGCGGTATTTTCATTAAGATTATTCCGGATTTAAAAGAGTTATTCTTTTCTTATAAGATTTTTGGATATTATTAGATTTTTCGTATTTTGCACTATTTTGGTAATGGTTCTTAAAAAATCATTTTTTTTTTGTTTCTGACGGATCAAATACTAAGCATTTTCTGCATAAAATTCTACTCCTTTGGTAGCATTAGAAAATCGTTTAATAACTACCGTTTTTGGTTGTAGAATAGTAAATGAGTGGTTTTTTAAAATTTCGGGTACTGCTAATGCCATTGATAATCTTTTATTCAAGTGGCGTGTTGATTTATCATGGTCTACCTTACTATAAATAAAAATTTGTATGTTTTCGAAATGTTTCCTTGCCCAATGAAAAAGGGCTTCTGGAGTCAAAATCGCTTCAGATTGTTTAGCTAGAAGACTTGCTCGGTAAGCCTCTCTTTTAAATATAGCTCCTAAACTTATCCTCCTCCTAATCATATCCACTTTTACCGTGTGCTGTTACGCAATAATGCCATTCCGCGTCGATTCCAAAATCTTCTTTATGGTTGATGAGATTAGCGATCTGGAATCGGTTTTTGAAATGTTGCTTTGCACCATCTGTGACGTATATCAATTTTTTAACATTTTTAATAGTTTTTTTTTAGTTCTGGAATCAATTGCTTCTGAATTGTAAAGACGGCAGAAGTATCGTGTTTTAAACTACCTGAGAGGAAGATGGATTTTTTATGTTATAATTTAGAGTTTTCTTTATAATAATAGATAATTGGGAATACTGTACATTGCTGATTGTTGAAGTGAAATGCTTGAATAATATATTCTATACATATGAATAATTCTCAGAAAAATCGAACATAACAAGTACTTCTGCTTTATTTAAATTCTGTTTTGTTGACGAAATAAATTGAGACTGCTGTTTCGCTATGAATGAATGCGGTTTAAGAGTCTGTAGCTTGTCACAAAATTCATTTACAAAGTCAGAAACTTCACTCGTAACTGTTTTCAAAGTCGACCTATCAGTTGCTGTCAATACACTATATTATACCTGATCGATAAAGGCACTATTTAAAATTTCAAGTAATGTCGTGGAAAAAAATGAAATATCTGGACATTTATGACATTGATCTAGGTAGCAATCGGGCGTAGGTGTCTTGCACACAATTGATTTCAAACAATCATGATAATCACGAATTGGATTTTCGGTTTCTTTTGTTAAGCTGTTAATTTTAATTGCATCAAGCATCAATTTACAGTTCTGATGAATCGTACATACACATACTGAGTGAGTTCCTCTTGCTCCAGCCAAAGTACAATGTTGCGGTCGGAGTTTTGCAAAAACACTGAAACTAACTGGATGATCTGAGTAAGTCTTTTTGAACAATGTATGCAGTTCTTTGAGATCCATTAACAATAACCGTTTTTGCACTTTAATACTCTCACCATCAACTTTAACTGAACAAGTGTCTTTGACTCCTGGCATCATTCTACCAACAGTATCGTCATTATAGAAATCATTAATTAATGTAATTGTAGCATTTGGTATAGTTTTACCAGCTCTTGCTGTAACATCGGCCAGAACACCACTTGCTGATCGTAATTCTTTAGCTTTTTTAGCTTGTAACACCACATTTTGTGCGTGTTACACAATGTGAACGAGATCACATGACTTACCAATTTCACTCACTATACACGTACACATACACATACACTATTCCATCGGACGACACCGAGCAAGCAAGCTCTCATGCCCTGGAGCAGCTGAAGAAGACGTGTAGCTGCCTTCCCATTAAGCCTCGCATAGGTGGAAGCTGGCTGACCTCGGCTGGGGTACGCTGAGCACGCTCTGGCGTCTCCTCTCCTTACTCCTGTCCCCTCGAACCAACCTAAAAAGACATACAAAAGATTAGAAACTAGGAAGAGAAGTAGAAAGTACTGGAATGATACCCACCTGATTGTACACCTAGAAGGGCATAGATAGATCCACCTTGGAAGGAGCGGCTGCTTCTCTAGACGTAAAGGAGGCCTGCAGCATATATCCTAAAAATATAAACGAGGATTAGTCTACAGCATACATGTACATCAAAAAGAAACCCGCTTACCTGGTCTGAAGGGTTTGCAGAGGCATGGTGGTCCCAAATTTGAATTAAATTATTAAACTAAATTAAAATTTAAAGGAAATTAATTCGTGAGTAATAATTCGTAGAATACGACAGTGCAGGTGTAATTAAACATATAGTGGCACCTGTAATATATAGTTGCAATTTTCGCGAGTGATATACACGCGGCCGCGGCGAGACGCTTGACAACGTCGCGACGGCTTGTAGCTGGCCATTTTTGCATGTGCGCTTCGAGATAGTCTCGCAGGCAGCCATCTTTTTTCGTTGCCGTCAGGCGGTAGGCCACGCTAGCATTACTTGGCATTAATAATTTATGCTGATTATTTTGCATTTGGCACATTGGCATAAATACAATAAAATATATCCCCAAAATTTATACGTATATCCTAAATAATTAGGATTGTATAAATACAACATTTAGTGTAATAAACAGTGACTGAGTGCGTAGTGAAGTTTCGAAAAATTTTCTTCGAGTATTAATGTTGAAAAATATTTAAATAAAATTCGTGATAATTATCAACACTTTCGAAATTTTTTGTGTAATATCAAAACGAGAATTTTAGAAGATAGTTGAAAATAAGTTTTGGCAACACGTGTTTATTAAATACAGTATAGACTCTACAATATACTTCAACATTTTTTTTTTTTTAAATTAGTTTATTTAAAATCTTTTTGTGACTCAATTGTTATTCCATTTGTTTAACGATTTTAAATAATAGTATAACAAACAAACTTTTGTTTTGATTAAAAATATTTACAGAAATTAGTAAATGTGATTAGCAACGGTACATAACTGGAGCAATTATATTCAGATTTAAATACATTTTTCTTATAAATACACGCGGTGGAAATTATTTTGAAAATTTTAAATTAATATTAATCATCATTACTATAATAATAGTATATCCACACAATACTAGTATATTCTTATAATAATAGTATATTCACATAATAATAGGATATTCGTATAATGATAATATATTCGTAAATTGCCACGACGTTCCAAAAATTTTTCTGGAACTTGAATAAAAGCATAAAGTTAAGAAACCTCACTCACTCGAAAATAAAAGGTAACATTTTTATTACTATTATATGTTCATAATTTTATATTTTACGCACATGTACCCTATTTTATGTATGTTATGCACAATTTTGTAATATATAATATTTATTTTCTCCGCCTATCGCTACAATAAACTCCCACCTTCCGATCAATAACATTTTACACCTATTTCCCATGAATCCTATAATCACTATAGTGATTTAATCGTTGCAAAGTGGATTTATCAAAAATAAGTGAATAGTTTTCCCCTTCGATAAATTTTGTTCGTTTTGTTACGAATAGATAATACCCAATCTAGTTCCTACACTTTGTATAAAATTTCGTATAAAACTTTTTTTCTAATATTCAGGTCAAAATCTTGGAAATTGAAATTTGTATAGTATAATAGTTGTAGTAAATATTCGTATTAAAATTCGAAATAAATATTTACTATAAATATTTTCTCGTTACCTCGTATAGTCGAATAAATATTTAGTATAAATATTTTCTATTTACCTCGTATTAGAGTTTAATTTACTATTTGGACCTGACTAAAGGAATTATAAAATTTTCTGCTTTCATGGTAACTAATTGTAAATTTAAATTAAAACTTGGATCATTTTGTTTTTTTGTTATTACCTACAAAATTTTTTTTATTATTTCGTAATTAGTTAGCAACCCTTGATTACATTTGCAATATTCTTTAATTTTGCAATACATTTTTATTTTTTTTGTAAACAACGCTAGCTTACAATAATCCGCCTTCGTTAAAATAAGTGTACAATATTATTTTGAATTAGTAATATTCCACCTATCGAACACACATTCCTCAGCCCATATCGAACGTAAACAACATCACGAGACCCTATCGATCCCCACCCGACTACAAATTGCCAGTAGTTGAGTTTTACCTTGTGTATCCCTACCGCATACACGCAGAAATACTTGTATGGAATTTCCGTTTAGTGACCTTGCTTTTGCTTGTTAATTATATTATTTCTTTTGTTTGTTCGCATCCTCAATCCCACTTAACAAAATTTCCCAGATTTCATACATAATATTAAGTTGAGAATTTGTACGAACAAAAAGATTATCATCGTGGTTGTTGTTAAATATCTTATTTTTGTCTATTTAAAGAAAAACTCCTAGTAATATTTATTGTTTTTATTTATATCAAAATCATAAGAAAGTAATAAATTTTTATTTTTCCCTCGTAAAAGATTTTTTTTTAGGAAACAACTCGAATTTTCTTCTTAGTATTAGTCTTTTTGAACCCCTTCACCCAATATCGTATTTGATCGAAACCCACCATCTACCTTTTTTTACTCAATATATTCCTGCTTGCATTCCTCATACCCGCTTACGCTTAGACAATCGTAATACTTCGCTTCAACTTTTGTTAGATTTAAACACTGCTTATTAAAAATTTATTTTTCCTATTGTTGCTTGCTTTCGCTTATTTTTTTTTACTCTCTGCAACATTTCATCTGTGATTTTCTCTCTGAGAACTCCATTGTTTTTCATTTCTTTTTTTCTTGATCTAAATTAAGTTTTTTTATTATTTTATTTTTCTTTTTCTCTTATATACCTTTTGTAATACCAAATCGCACTTTCTAGTGAGCAAGCATAAGTAAGCTAAAGTCAGTCATGCTAACTTCGAATTAAAGAAACGTAACATTCCTTTACCTGAAAATGTCGACGGCTGACCAATTGAAAGTTCTCGAGGAAGCGATAGTGGCTAGAAAAGCAAATGTCGAACTCCTTTACTCAACTCGTGGATTAGATTATGTATTGCGTCATGCCAATATAAACAAAATTAGTACATTAGGAACCAATAACGAGATACTGGATCGAGTAGTTAGATATCAGCTTAAATTGATGTTTGGATCTAATGTTGTGCCATGGGTTCCGTGCAAGGATGATCAAATCGCATGTAAAGAAAAACCTTGTTTATGTCTTAATTCTAACTCGATGCAAGGATATTTGTCTAATGTCGCGAACAAACAAGAGATTGTACGATCTGTATTCGCAATATATGATATAAATACTCTTTCGAATATCGCGAAATATTTTCAGATTAGTACAGAAGAGACTTACGACGAGATACTTAATCGATTAGTTGAAATCTCGACAAAAGCTCAAAATAACGTCGTTGATACGAGTTGTGAGATTAAAGCAATTGAAAATCATATCGGAGAGACAATTCAAAAACCTGCTGTACAATCTGATAATGTCTCGCAAATACCGATCCACCTAATAGAACCGTATAGATGTTTCGCCCCACAACCTATACTTACCCCACAAATACCAACCTACCCTACAGTACAAACCTCACAACCTTTACAAGTACAACACGCCCCTATCGCACAACCCACACACCCCATATCAATACAATCCTACACTACTACACAAAATCTTCATACACAAAACCCTAACATACACACCCCTCCTCGCCCACAACAATGTAACTATTATACACCACAATACAACACAATACCCGAAATCCCAACATACAGTGTCGCATCAAATACCTACCGCACCGCTGTACCATTCCCTAATCTCCACCCACAACAGTATTATTCCCCCATATCGCAAATTACCGGATAACAGAACCCCATCGAATTGTAAAAACGTCTCGAATCGTATCCCGCACAAGAACCATTGTCGTCGCTAGTCATCGAACCACCTCCGCCAGATCTAACGGTATCTCCTAACGCAGTTGATAAGACGGAGAATGAAAATTCGTCGCTATCTCGCGCGACTTTCGCAATTGATTCTTCTGTGGAATTAGCGACAACAATTGTATCGGCATTTACCCCCGAAAATTCGAATTCATTAGGAAAGAGTGAAGAGAAATCGTCGGTTCTCAGTTCTGAGGAAACTGCAGTAGAGCATTGTTCATCGGCTGTGAACAACATCGAAGCTCAAAATACAACTGCGTTAAACGAATCTCAGTCGAATCACCTTTCCACACTCCCAGGTTACGGAATCGCAGACGGAGTTACGGAAAATTTCCCAATCGTAGCTACCGCGAGTAAATCTGCAACAAACCGTTCGAAAGAACCTGTAAGGAGTGATCGTAACTCGAATCGGACTAAACGTTTGAAAAATTCATCGAAAACTTTGAATAGTGCCCGCAGGTCAGATTGTTCATCGTCGGAACAATCATATCGGTCTTCGAATAATAAAAACTCGAACATAGTAGAATCGAAATTAGCTAAAAGATCCGATAATCGAAATAGCAACACACCCAACTGTTCACTTTCGGAACAGCGGGTAGGAATCACTCGAAACCACCAATCGTAAATCGTCGAACAGAACTCGTAAAATCCCGAATGAATCGCGAATGTTAGATCGATTGACATGGAGTCAATCGAATAGAACTTCGAAAACTCGGGAAGTCGAGTTTGGAAGTCAGAGTCTTCTATCTGGAAAGAGTCAGGAAAAGGATCAAATCCTTTTCCTGGAAATCACCAGCAGAAAACTTAATTTCTTACCAAAATCGTAAGAATAATTCGAATTCGTCGAACTCATCGTATATAGGCAAACCAGCGTATAGCAAATCTTTATATGCTTGCTGGGCCTGTCACCTTACCGGACACCAGGCAAAGTTCTGCCCTAATAAATCTGGGATTTTATGCTACAAATGTGGCCACCTAGGAGTCATAATTCCCAACTGTCCTAACTGCAACCCACCTCGAAATAAAAAGATAGGGCACTCCCCGGTATGAAAGACCATTGCGGTACCGGTAAACATGAGTACACCGTCGGGAACTCAGCCTTCGCCGCGGAAGCCTGAGCGGGTGTCGGTTCAATGTTTACCGCCATCGGTAAACGTCAAGCGGAGAAATTCGAATACAAGCGATCGGGAAAACTCTGCAGAGTCGTCGCGGAAATCAGAGCCCGCATCGGCAGTCACTCGCAATAAAACTGACCGAGTATGTTGGAATTGTAAATGTTCGGGACATTGTTATCGTGATTGCAAAGAACCACGTGATAAACGATTTTGTTATCGTTGTGGGAAGAAAGACGCGGACGTTAATACGTGTTCTTTTTGTAAGTTTCGCTATTCTTTTAAAAGATTCGAAGGCGTCGTTACAAACTTCGCAAAATCTCGTATTGCAACCGATAACTCGCAAATGGTTGTCTCAGCCGCATTAGTAGAACCCCCTCTAGACCGCTGGGTCGCGGCTTCGCTTCCGGGGGGGTGACATCCCCGCCCGCGGTGATTGGCTTAAATATTATCCACTCCCCTACCGTCCGATCCCCATCCAACCACCCCTCCTATCGTAGACCGGCAAAACCAAAAAGGTCTAAAACTCACCCCATCATTAATGTGGTAAGCGACCCGAACGGGGAACAAGTACGCATTACAACGGGGGACTCAATTACCTTAACTAAGACGGCTACGACCCAGACGAAGCCGGAAAGGGAAATGCTAATTGAGAGAAGGCGGAGCCTCAGAGAACGAGTCGGGGTAGAGTCGGTACACCCTATATATGCGATGGGCCCGATTAATTTCGTTAAGGGAGAGCGATGCAGCCTGATACCACTCGCACCGACCCCGTTCGTCGGGGGGAAGACCATTCCCAGCTTGATGGACTTAAAGATCCAGCCTCCAGCTCCGTACCGATCGGATGATACTGCCTCCGTCCCTTCGCAAGGGTCCTGCTGGAATTGTAAGAAGGAAGGTCATAGATATTCGCATTGTAAAAGCCGGAGGGACTATAAGTTCTGCTTCCGATCTGGCCAACCAAATGTCTACGTGCACACTTGCCTACGGTGCACGGGACCACCACCGTCGGACTATCGGAGGGCGTCGGACCGAACTATCGCCAATACCGAACACCTTTTATCGAAATACCAACTTCCCCCCTTCTGCAATACGGATCCCCTCCTATCGCCAATACCGAGCACCTTTTATCGAAATACCAACCCCCTCTCTTCCGCAATACGGATCCCCTCCTATCGACAATACCGAACACCTGTTATCGAAGTACCAACCCTGTTTCTTTTTCTTTATGGGCAATAATGCCCTACCAAACTAGTTCTCCCCTATCGTAATACCGAACTTTCTTTGTAAATATTGCAATCATACTTCGTAACCTAGAAATGTAAGGGATTGTGCATACGTAAAATGGAGTACATGGTATAAAATAGTATAAAGTGGTATAAGGTAAAGTAAGGTATATATAAAAAAAAACTGACAGATGTGATTGCCAAGACTGATTCTAACTACCTTGCTAAGGGACTTCAATCGTATATTAGGGTGTGGGTTCGTTACGCGAACGCACCGAGCATTCACTCACTGGATACAAGTAACTAGTAGTAAAATCGGCATGTACCTTAGTGCCAGCTACATGCACAAAAATTTGGTATTAACGATTATATAGAATATTATTCTACTAAGCACAAGTATGAAGTGTCCCTTCCTAAGTTAGGAAATCTAGACTTTAAGAATTTAGTTGATAAGAATAACTTTGTATATATCTATGTATTAGTTTTTTTTAAGACTCAACCGTACTACCCACGATTTAACCACGTGTACAGCATAATGTAAGTAATTATCGGTATTTAAATGTATCATCGCGCCTAAGGAATACTTACAGATCGTGTTCAACAAGAGAACGAGAAGAAATGAGACTAAATCAAGTATTTAAGCTAAATTATTCATTTTGCGTAGGCTAAGTATTTATCTAGTTAGAAGCGTAAAGCACGAATGGTTAGCATAGATTAGGTTAAGACATAAGTTAGTTAGTTGCGTACCGAGTGAGCACGCCCATAGTAAACCGCGAATCGCGTAACCGCGCTTTGTTTTAGTAGGGGGAGTTTGTAACACCACATTTTGTGCGTGTTACACAATACGAACGAGATCACATGACTTACCAATTTCACTCACTATACACGTACACATACACATACACTATTCCATCGGACGACACAGAGCAAGCGAGCTCTCATGCCCTGGAGCAGCTGAAGAAGACGTGTAGCTGCCTTCCCATTAAGCCTCGCATAGGTGGAAGCTGGCTGACCTCGGCTGGGGTACGCTGAGCACGCTCTGGCGTCTCCTCTCCTTACTCCTGTCCCCTCGAACCAACCTAAAAAGACTCAGTAAGACTCTGACTTCCAAAAGAGGCTTAGAAGGACTGTTGAAGATACAATGACTTCAAGGAGGAGTTATGCACTACAAAAGAATGTCGTTTAACTATCCTCGGAAGATTATTTGAAAAAAATGAAAGCATAAAACGTTAGAGGAAAGTACATATTTTCTTTTAACGTACAATATTTTATGCTGTAAGATATATTCGATGTTGGTTATGATGAGAAAAAAAAATCTAATTATATCCAAACTAATGAAATCTAGGAAAAGAACATATCATTCTATTTCGAAAAAGGTGCAATTAAACAAATACGATTGGGAACATAGTATTTAATTAAATATTGATTTTTATGTTCAATTTATTTTTTGAAAAGTAGCCCCTACATCTAACTGCATAATTAAAAACACATATGCCCACACAAACATTTTCTAAAAACACGGGATTCGGACTCCATAACTTCAAAACATGATTATAACGCCTTTTTTATGAAATTGAAAATTTTACAATTACAAAGCTTCCTGTAGAAGGACGCAATACCAACATAAACATGACATTCCTACCAAAATAATAGCTAAAATAGTGTCAAATTTAAACAATTTGACCTTGTCTTTGAATAGTTGTCCTTGAAATGACCTTGAAAATGAGCTTTTGAGTCAAGGTTAAAACCGAGAACAGCATTGTATTCCTCTGTTAAAAACCAACGAAGAATGATGATGAGCTTTTTTTGTACACTATTTCCAGTCTCAGCCACTTAACTGCCTTTTTTGACTGTTCTTTGAGGTTATGGACGAAAGGTGGCCCCATAGACCAAAACTAACGGTGGATTCGTATTCAGCGGGAAAAAAATGCGAATAAGCTTTGTCCCTAATTTTTTTACCACTATTTCGAGTCTCAGCCACGTAAACTGCATTTTTTGTTTGGTTTTTGAGGTTATGGACGAAAGGTGGCCCCATAGACCAAAACTAACGGTGGCTTCGTGTTCAGCGGGAAAAATACATGCAAATAACCTTTTTACTAATTTTTTCTTTGCCCCTGCAAGTTTTAATAACATTTAACTAATATTCCGTGGTGATATCGGTGTATTGTTAGAGCTGCACCAGCCCACCATTTTGAATTTTTCAAATAGGCTACTCAGTAATGGAAAGTAGATATATTAAGCTAAATTTTAAGCCCGGACACGAATTTTTTTGAGCCTCTGATTTTTGGACAGAGGGTGGCTTTTTTGACTAAGAATGTCCCATATATAAAAAATAATCTTTTTGTTCGTCACTAAACTCTTCTGAGTTCAAATCTCGTTTTATAACACGGAAGTGTGTGTCAAATTTTTCCTTAATTTTTTCGGAACGAAAAATAAGGTTAGTCTTTGTTTATCTTAATTTTTCTGTTATGATTATTTTTATCTCAAAAAATATTAAAAAAAAAATTTTATGTAAAAAAAATCTAAGGATGAATCGAGCTACTTCTTCAATAATAGAAAAATTAATTTTCCCAAAAGAAATCTAAAAATTCGTAAATATTCGATTTACCAAACCGAAACTATCGGTTTCTTTTCCTTAAATTATTTGATTAATAATCAACAAAAACTTTTGACTTCTTTTTCGTTTCGTTCTTCAATAATTATGAAAAGGTGCGCTTTAATATTTAATTTTCGAGGAAAATTGGTTTTTTATATTCCTAATAGTATTCCGGAAGAAATTTAATTTTTTAAAAAATTTTCTAATTTAAAAGAAACAATTTATTCATGAATAAATTTCTCCCATTTCCTAACCCATAATATCGAAAATTATTATGAATTTTCCTTCTGCAAAATTTTTCCAACTAGTTGTATTTATCAAAAAGCATAATCCGAATATTGAATTTTTCTATTTTATTGTTTATTACCGACAAACACCAAGTTTACCGAAAACCAATTTTCTAAAATAATAAAAGGAACAAAAATCCTAAAATTGTTGAATAAACAATAATTACGAAGAACAATTTTCCCAATTGAACAGTTCGATATACTGAATTAAAAAACTAACAATCCAAAAAATTTTATATTTTTGAAACCATTGTTCATTAGTGTTCGATAAACAACAATTTTGCAGAAAAATAACGTTCCAACATAAAGCAAAGAAAATCAAAAATGGATTTTATTTTTATTAAAAAATTCAAAAATCCAAAATGAATCTGACTTTCCGAATTTATTGTTTATTAGTGTTCTATAAATAAAAATTTTGCAGAAAAATAATTTTCCTAAATAAAGAAAAAAAAATCAAAAATGAATTTTATTCCTCTTAAAAAATTTTAAAAATCCAAAAAAAAATCCAATTTTTGAAAATATTGTTTAGTAATAATTAATAAACAATACTACTGCAAAGAAAAACAAATCTTGATAAATAATTATTTATTATAAGGCGTGGTGTTCTCAGGAGGTCACCCATCCAAATACTGACGGCGACCAACGCTGCTTAACCTTGTATAACGCTCTCAGGTAACCTCTTCATTTTCCAAAAAAAATCTCAAAACTCAAAAAAAAATTCTTTTTTTCGTGATAATTGTTTATTGTCCCTCAGTATACAACCAACAAATTGAAAAAAATTAATTTTTGCAATAACAATTTCAACTAACGCAAAATAAATTTTTTGCCGCTCCGAGTACGACCGCGCCTAACGCTGCTTAACCGTGATGATCGGTCGACCACAGAATCGCTGAGCGCGGTGCCGGTGTCTCTGCGGCTGAACTGAATTTACACACACTTCACTACCGTGATTGATTGCTTTTTGCTCTGACTGCTTATAATTATTCGTAATTACGCTCGACCTTTTTGTTAATTATAATCGTGTATTATAATTTTCTCTTTCTTCCTGCAGCTCTTACCGTCGAGGTTGCTCGCGGCGGGCCGCCGTTGTAGCCGACCCCGGTGGAGCTGTGCAGGATCCTCTCGTATATACGTCAAATCCACGAGGACTCGGCTTCGTGCGGAGTTTCCTCGACGCACTTGATTTTCGCGACCTGTAAGGGGCGCGAAAACACAAAGACTAAATGCTACTGTGTACGCATAGCAATGTCGTCTTATTTCTGGCCTAACTCGGTGAGAGGAGCAGTCGGGTCCAGGTTTGTTAAGGCACGCTGATTTGATAACAATATTAATAGAAACTATATTCTGAGATATTAATGGATAACTAATTTACAATTACTTTACATGAGGAAAACAAATAGACAATTCTGAAATAGAGATCGCGTAGGTCGAGCGTCGCTTGCGTGTTCAACACGACCGTCGTTGAACACGCCGTCGGATTCGCAGAGGGTTACGAACGCGCGCGGGTATGGGATGACGTCTCATGCCCCTTTCGCGTCGTCCCGTTCGCAAATTATACGCCGCTCGTTACAATATATATATATATATATATATATATATATATATATATATATATATATATATATATAAAACTCGCACGCTTGCTTGACGCTGCGTCCGTTGCTTACGTTTCCAAGGACATACTCTTGAACAGCAAATGGCTCCATTGCCTGCGGTGCGAGTTACACTCGCTCGACCATTTCACCTCACTGGATTGGACTACGCAGGCCCGTTCGCGGTACGAACTTTAGGTGGACAAAGACAAAAGTCTTCAAAAGGTTATGTGGCTATATTCACATGCGTGATTACACGTGCCGTCCATTTAGAGGTTGTATCAGATTACTCAACTAAAACATTCTTGATGGCCTTAGAGCGCTTCACTCCTCGTAGAGAGCTTTGTCACACCATTTATAGTGACCATGTCACTAGGGAGTCTATACAGAACTGCGACGACTTTTTCAGCAGGCTTCGACATTTCCAAACAGGTCGTCGCTACCATAGCCTCCAACGGCATTAAGTGGACCTTCATCCCGCCACGAGCTCCGCACTTTGGACTCTGGGAGGGGGCGGTGAAGTCCTTCAAACATCACCTTCGACGTGTCATCGGAGATGCTAAACTAACGTTTGAGGAGTTCGCCACGGTGACGCCACGCATCGAAGCCTGCCTAAACTCAAGGCCACTTTCACCACTGAGCCGTGATTCGACGGCCATCACCGCCCTGACGCCAGGCCACTTCCTGGTCGGCGCCCGATTCGTTTGTTACAGGTACCTCTCGTTGGCAATTGGTCAAAGCCATTTGGGACCAATTTTGGTATCGATGGCGTAAGGAGTTACTGCACTCCCTTTAGCAACGCACTAAATGGCTTCAGGCAAGGGGCGTCCCACGTGAGGGCGATCTCGTGCTTTTGACTGACGACCAGCAGCCGCCACTCCACTCGCTACTAGCGAGGGTAGAGAAGCTTCATCCGGGACCAGACGGGCTCACTCAGGTATAACCCTTCGGACGAAGACTTCAACCTTTCGACGACCACTGACCAGAGTCATTCATCTACCAGGCAATGTCGAGGCAACGTCTCACCAGGTCAACGTCCGCGAGCAGAGAGCTTCTCGCTTTCAATTGGTGTGCGGCGCACCCGCCATAGCTGACGGCCCCCCTGCAACGGGGGGCGGCGTGCATACTCTACCAACGCTTCAGCACAAGTAGACGACACTTGCGGCATATTCACGTCTCAGAAAACATTACACCACCCCTGTTTGTCGGTTATTATTTCGTTGCACTCGCAACGAGGTGGGCGGTATGTTCGGGACGCGGGAAGCCCCTGTATGCTCCTCACCCTCTATACAGAGAAAGCAGTCTCCTTGCCTCCCCCTGCAGGCTACCGACTTGGGAGAGCGCGCGGGGTCGCGGGTGCATATGCATTCTCTTACCTTTTGATCTGCGAGGACTGCTGCGAACAAAAGCGATTGTCGCGAGATACTCTCACTCTCTGTTCCAACCTTGACTCCCAGTCGATACCACCAGCACGCTCCTCGCGATTTTACAATACTATGCGACCGTGTGTTACAAACCGACCAATTACACACACACACACACTCTAACGAAGTTATAGCAAAGGTTTTATGTAATAAGAGACGGAGCAATAAAAGCTCAAATTGTTACTGTAAACATTCTAAGTGCGCAGTGAACCGAATATCGCTAAAACTGTAATTGACAACAATTCGGGCTTGCTCTCGCGTTAATAAAAGCGATTCGGTCGCATCAATAGTGTGCAAATTTAATTGTAATAATTTTCCGGCTACTTATATAGGTACAAGCAAACAAAAAATGGAGCCTAGAAGCTCGGAACACAGCCTAAGCCAATCATATAAAAAATAATATAACTCACAGTATTGATTTTAAAAATATGTTTCCGATTAAGTAACTCGTGAATTTGCTCGTTTGTAAATGCTTCAAATATTTCCCGAGGTTGAAATGAATTTAAAAAATCTTTTTCACCGAACAGTACGCTACATAAGTGAATATCGGCTTCCGACATGCAGCAGGTTTTCGTTCATAACGGTTTGAAAGAATGTTGCTGTAACATTTTATCAAACTGTAAAAAATAATTAATATTTACTTTTTACAGTGAAGAACATTTTTTAACGAATAGAACAAAAAAAATTGTTTACTTACGATTCTGTGCAGCAGACTAGTAGTTCTACCAGTTTACACTGGTATTTGATGACGTCGGTCCTTTTCAAAGGATGTACGATAACCGGATCCTTTTCCTGCAATTTAACGGCATCAAAAAATTCTGCCTGGTATAACTGCAACAGGGGCTTCTACAGGATACGGTCATTGGCGCACAGTATTTCCATCGCCCTCGAAATATGTACACTACCGTCCTTATTGACGTGCGGACAGCCTTCTGCGATTTTCGTGTTGAGGTGTGCCATACAATTTATTATCTCGAGAGTCAATGCGTGTACCTTCCCAACTTGTTCGCAGGGGGTTAAAAAATTTGTTTCGCCTCGTGAAAGATCGTGGCCATCCTTTTATGTTCTGTGACAGGCGGAAGGTGGATTTTCATTTCTCGCCCCAGTTTTTATTTATCGACAGTGATGAAGCTGCAGGATTATACTCTATTATTAGGCAGTCCTCAGTGTTCTCCGATCCGCATCCGCAAATGAGATTGAGCGCGGAATGCACCATAGAGCCTGTTGATGGGCCGCCACCGCTTTGTAGCTGCAGCTGCTCTTCTTCACCCCCCATACTGCTCAATATTTCTAGATCTCTGGATGACAACTCTACGATTTTGCCTATGATTATATGTGGTTTTCTATATAATTATAAATAACTATATATAATATTTTAGTGAAATGCATTAATTTTACTAGCGGTCTTTAAAGCTCTGCTGCTATACATGTTTCTCTGTTTTTAATAAATGTTTAAAGAATATAAAGAATGCTGTTAATACACTTTTTTGCAATATTAAACTAGATAATAGCATGAAGCAATGACGGTGACATTCTGTTCAAATATTTCAATATTTAATAATTAATAATTGAAATTTATATTTTACAACATGTACCTTTCAAAATAAAAAAGACTACTTAAAAGACACTATATAACTTTTTTTTTGTTACAGCGAGCAAAACTCTATTCATAGGGTGCGAAAGCGACAACGATAAAACAGTTTTTGAATACAGTTCTGCATTTTTCGCTGATGATGAAAATCAGGAAATCGATTCTCAGCCGATCAATCAGGGGGCGTCTAATGCGTGTGAATTGGATCGCATGTTAAATCGTTATATAAATGCGTAAGATATCTGGTTGGAGGAGAGATACGAGTCGGGAAATGAGTCATATATATCGGAGAGCAGCGAGGACGAGTCATCGAACGCAGACAGACGACCTAATGGGCTCCTGGCGCAGATGCTTATAGCAAAATACACATCGGCAGCGAAAGCTGTAGCTCGTGTTCTAAGATTCGAGACCGACGACGACGGCGCCGATGACGAGGAGCCGGTCCCTTAAGTGGCGCTCTTGCTCTCTGTAAACAGTGAGACATCGAGATCTACGATGATTCGGCAATTCTACAGGCGCCGTCGTACAGAGTGCGAGCGGGTAACGGTTGAAAGCGCAAGCGATGGTAAGTGTGATTTTTTTTCTATTATAATACTTACGTGAAAAGAACTACTTATTAAATTTATTTATTTTAAAAAAAATAATACCACGGGAGGCTAATGGTGATGATGTATTCCCTGGTATAAATGGGCAGATGATAAACCTCTGCGGTGAACATACATTATTTGTACAGCGTGCGTAAGATTTGACCGGTTTTAACAACTTACCAAAAGAGCCAGGGTCACCTCGGTACTCTGACCCCGATCTCGCGTATTAACTTGGCTAGCTGTATGAAACTTTCAGTGTGCGGGTCGAAGAATAAATAATAAATACTTAATAGTTTAAATTATACGGGCGTTAGTAACAAAAAAGATTTTATATACAATTATGTATAAAAGTATATATAATTATACATGGGTGGTTCCATGTCAAGTGAGCATGTCCAAAAATTAAATGTCTAAAACTCTGAAAATATGTTGTATATGTACCCAGAATATGTAAAAGATATTTCAGACTCCAAGATGTTATATGTCAAGGACAATTAAATTTTCAAAAATGCGGTTTTTTAATATTTTGAGATTTTCCCAATATTGTTTGTGTATTAAATCAAAAACTACGGACTTTTGAGAAAATGGTGTAAGAACATTTTATGTTCAAATTGAGGTAAGGAATGTAAAAATAATTTTATTAGACCCTATTGTGATATTTTGTGAACTCATGCATTGTGATATATTGTGATATTAAGGTTCTAGACAATCGCCATAAGCTTTTGCAAAATAAAAAATCTTAAAATAAAGTTTTTCATATTTCTTTAATTTTAAACTTATTAGAAAATGGTCTCAAGTTGAATATAATTTTTTCAGAATTTTTAAGTAGCGAACTTATGTTAGGTATTTCTTCTTTATAAACCCATGTATTATGATGTATTGTAATACTCAGATTCTAGCAGATCGCCATCACCTTTTTCACAGCAAAAAATCTTTAAATTTAGTATTTCATGTCGGCTTTCATTCCAGATCTCGTGCAAAATGGTTTCAAGCTAAATATAATTTCTGCAGAAATTTTAAATTGTGAATCTTTATTACAGTCACAGAATGGAAATACTGAAAAATAATTCGCCATTTAAAAATTTTGCAAATATTATATTCATTCTGAGGCCTATTTTCTAACAATCCTAGAATTAAAGGAAATATGAAAAACTTTATTTTTAGATGTTTTATTTTGAAAAAGATTATGGCAATTTTCTAGAACCTTAATACCACAATATATCACAATGCGTGGATTCACAATATCTCACAACAGGGTCTAAGAATTTTTTTTGATTCCTTACCTCAATTTGAACCAAAAATGTTGTTACACTTCATTCTCAAAAATCAATAGGTCAAATCTTGCGCACGCTGTACAAATAATGTATGCTCACTGCAGAGGTTTAACATCTGTCCTTTAAAACAGGGAATACATTATCACCATTCGCCTCCCATGGTATTACTTTTTTTAAATAAATAAATTTAAAAAGTACTTCTTTTCACGTAAGTATTATAATAGAAAAAAGTTCACACTTACCATCGCTTGCGCTTTCAACTGTTACCCGCTCGCACTCTGTACCACGGCGCCTGTAGAATTGCTGAATCATTATAGATCTCGATGTCTCACTGTTTACAGAGAGCAAGAGCGCCACTTCAGGGACCGGCTTCTCGTCGTCGTCGCCGTCGTCGTCCGTTTCGAATCTTAGAACACGAGCTACAGCATTCGCTGCCAATGTGTATTTTGCTATAAGCATCTGCGCCCGGAGCCCATTAGGTCGTCTGTCAGGCTCGATGACTCGTCCTCGCTGTTCTCCGATATATATGACTCATTTCCCGACTCGTATCTCTCCTCCAACCAGATATCTTACTCATTTATATAACGAATTAACATGTTTTCTTGCGGCGACAGCTGTTGCCGTGGACTGCTTTCGGCGTGATCATTCAAAATTATGACACTCTCGTCTTCGCTATCTAAATTTAGCTCATACGAATCCCCCACCTACACACGGAGACTCGAATTACAGGAGATACAACTACAAGCGGGACTAGTGTAATTCAATTTACCCCCGCGATCCAATTCACACGCCCCCTGATTGATCGGCGCAGTCTGAGAATCGATTTCCTAATTTTCAACATCAGCTAAAAATGCAGAACTGTATTCAAAAACTGTTTTATCGTTGTCGCTTTCGCACCCTATGAATAGAGTTTTGCACGCTGTAACAAAAAAAAGTTATATAGTGTCTTTTAAGTAGTCTTTTTTATTTTGAAAGGTACATGTTGTAAAATATAAATTTTAATTATTAATTATTAAATATTGAAATATTTGAACAGAATGTCACTGTCATTGCTTCATGCTATTATCAAGTTTAATATTGCAAAAAAGTGTATTAACAGCATTTTTTGTATTTTTTAAACATTTATTAAAAACACAGAAACATGTATAGCAGCAAAACTTTAAAGACCATTGTAAAATTAATGCATTTCACTAAAATATTATATATAGTTATCTATAATTATATAGAAAACCACATATAATCATAGGCAAAATCGTGAATAGAAATATTGAGCAGTATGGGGGGTGAAGAAGAGCAGCTGCAGCTACAAATGCGGTGGCGGCCTATCAACAGGCTCTATGGTGCATTCCGCGCTCAATCTCATTTGCGGATGCGGAACGGAGAACACTGAGGACTGCCTAATAATAGAGTATAATCCTGCAGCTTCATCACTGTCGATAAATAAAAACTGGGGCGAGAAATGAAAATCCACCTTCCGCCTGTCACAGAACATAAAAGGATGGCCACGATCTTTCACGAGGCGAAACAAATTTTTTAACCCCCTGCGAACAAGTTGGGAAGGTACACGCATTGACTCTCGAGATAATAAATTGTATGGCACACCTCAACACGAAAATCGCAGAAGGCTGTCCGCACGTCAATAAGGACGGTAGTGTACATATTTCGAGGGCGATGAAAATACTGTGCGCCAATGACCGTATCCTGTAGAAGCCCCTGTTGCAGTTAGACCAGGCAGAATTTTTTGATGCCGTTAAATTGCAGGAAAAGGATCCGGTTATCGTACATCCTTTGACAAGGACCTACGTCATCAAATACCAGTGTAAACTGGTAGTACTACTAGTCTGCTGCACAGAATAGTAAGTAAACAATTTTTTTTGTTCTATTCGTTAAAAAATGTTCTTTACTGTAAAAAGTAAATATTAATTATTTTTTAGAGTTTGATAAATTTGTACACCTGCTGCATGTCGGAAGCCGATATTCACTTATGTAGCGTACTGTTCGGTGAAAAAGATTGTAGTATTGTAAAATCGCGAGGAGCGTGCTGGTGGTATCGACTGGGAGTCAAGGTCGGAACAGAGAGTGAGAGTATCCCGCGACAATCGCTTTTGTTCGCAGCGGTCCTCGCAGATCAAAAGGTAGGAGAATGCATATGCACCCGCGACCCCGCGCGCTCTCCCAAGTCGATAGCCTGCAGGGGGAGGCACGGAGAATGCTTTCTCTGTATAGCGGGTGAGGAGCATGCAGGGGCTTCCCGCGTCCCGAACATACCGCCCACCTCGTTGCGAGTGCAACGAAATAATAACCGACAAACAAGGGTGGTGTAATGTTTTCTGAGACGTGAATATGCCGCAAGTGTCGTCTACTTGTGCTGAAGCGTTGGTAGCGTATGCACGCTGCCCCCCCGTGGCAGGGAGGCCATCAGCTATGGCGGGTGCGCCGCCCACCGATTGAAAGCGAGGAGCTCCCTGCTCGCGGACGTTGACCAGGTGAGACGTTGCCTCGTCATTGACTGGTAGATGAATGACCCTGGTCAGTGGCCGTCGAAAGGTTGAAGTCTGCGTTTGAAGGGTTAATACCTGGGTGAGCCCGTTTGAGCCCGGATGAAGCTTCTCTACCCTCGTTAGTGGCGATTGGAGTGGCGGCTGCTGGTCGTCAGTCAAAAGCACGAGATCGCCCTCGCGTAGAACGCCCCTTACCTGAAGTCACTTGGTGCGTTTCTAAAGGGAGTGCAGTAACTCCTTGCGCCATTGATACCAAAAGTGGTCCCTAATGGCTTTGACCAATTGCCAACGAAAGATACCTGTAACAAACGAATCGGGCGCCGATCAGGAAGTGGCCTGGCGTGAGGGCGGTGATGGCCGTCGAATCACTGCTCAGTGGTGAAAGTGGCCTTGAGTTTAGGCAGGCTTCGATGCGTGACGTCACCGTGGCGAACTCCTCAAACGTTAGTTTAGCATCTCCGATGACACGTCGAAGGTGATGTTTGAAGGACTTCACCGCAGCTTCCCAGAGTCCTCCAAAGTGCGAAGCTCGTTGCGGGATGAAGGTCCACTTAATGCCGTTGGAGGCTATGGCAGCGACGACCTGTTTGGAAAACGTCGTTGCAGTTCTGTATCGGCTCCCTTGAAGGTAGTGCCATTGCTACTATAAATGGTGTGACAAAGCCGTCTACGAGAAGTGAAGCGCTCTAAGGCCATCAAGAATGTTTTAGTTAAGTAATCGATCGAGATAGCACGTGTAACTATGCATGTGAATACAGCCACATCACCTTTTGACGACTTTGGTCCTTGTGCACCTGAAGTTCGTACCGCGAATGGGTCTGCGTAGTCTAGTCCAGTGAGTTGAAATGGTCGAGCGGGTGTAACTTGCACCGCAGGTAATGGAGCCCTTTGGTGTTCAAGAGTATGTCCTTGGAAACGTAAGCAACGGACGTAGTGTCGAGTAAGCGTGCGAGTTTTTATACGAGAGGCAGTTATTCAGTACGTCCGCTGTATATAACTCTGCATCATCTGTGGTCCCCCGTGCATCGCAGCTATGTGTGCATCTCTGATAATCAGCTCTGCAAGATGGCTCTTCGCTGGGATGATGGTCGGATGTTTCTCCTGGAAGGGTAAGCCAGAGTGCTGTAGTCGTTCGCCCACCCGTAGTATACCTTGGCGATCTTCGAAGGGAAGCAAAACGCGGAGTGGACTGCTCTTGCCCAGCGAATTCCCTGCATAGATCTGCCCCACATCTTGTCGAAAGTGTTCAGCTTGAGCTTTTCTGATGACAGGCGTGCGAGCGTCGTCGATTTCTTCCGCGCTTAGCTCTTTGGTTATCCGTCTTGTGTGTGTGTGTGTGTGTGTGTGTGTGTGTGTGTGTGTGTGTGTGTGTGTGTGTGTGCGTGCGTGCGTGCGTGCGTGCGTGCGTGCGTGCGTGCGTGCGTGCGTGCGTGCGTGCGTGCGTGCGTGCGTGCGTGCGTGCGTGCGTGCGTGCGTGCGTGCGTGCGTGCGTGCGTGCGTGCGTGCGTGCGTGCGTGCGTGCGTGCGTGCGTGCGTGCGTGCGTGCGTGCGTGCGTGCGTGCGTGCGTGCGTGCGTGCGTGCGTGCGTGCGTGCGTGCGTGTGTGTGTGTGTGGGTGTGTGCGTGTGTATAGCGTGAGGATATGCAGCTAAAGGGTATATAAGCTAATAAAGCGATAGCTAAAACAAAGCTAAAATGCTCAATTGAAACGATACTTAGTCGTATAGCGTAGTCTGCATCCAACGACGACGAGGCTCCTGGTGAAAATCTTAAAAGCACAACCTCCGCAGCGCGGCGAGGTTAGGATGAGCGCACGCGGCTGCGTGCTCTCACGTCGACTGGACGGTATAGTCAGCGCGCAGCAAGATGGCGGCGGCGGCGCTGCTCAACAGTAGCCAGTAGCAACCGAGTGAGAGCCGGAATGTGGGGCGGCGTACAGCCTCGTGGTCGCTGGCGCGTGTTCCGTGACCCTATCTGTGAGCTTGTGACGTCAGGAGTCGAAATTTTGAATTTAAATTTCCCCTTTTGCTGCAGATTTTGCTACACCCGCCTGGGTTTTGGGCAGGTTACTGAGCAAAACTTCTTTTTTTTCTCTTTGCACAACACGCACAGATTACAAACACATGCACTGTGACACGGTTAGTCACTCACGAAAACAATCGAGAGTTTGTTTGCAATTCGTGTCCGAAGAGAGCGCGCAATAAATTAATTCAAATTTTTGAATTGTGTTAGAAGTATTGTTTAATAGTTCACACTGCACTTTTCACCTCACAAGTGGCGGCGTTTCTTTTCCCGGGTTTCGGCACCAAAATGTTGCGATCGAATCGCTTTTATTAACGCGAGAACGAGCCCGAATTGTTGTAAATTACAGTTCTAGAGATATTCGGTTCACTCCGCACTTAGAACGTGCTGTATTTAAGCGCGGCCACGTGGAAAGAGTAACTGAGAATAGGAGACTGCAATAATTTATTGTAGACTCGGTTAACAGTAACAATTTGAGTTTTTATTGCTCCGTCTCTTATTACATAAAACCTTTGCTATAACTTCTTGAGAGTGTGTGTGTGTGTGTGCGTACGTGCGTGCGTGTGTGTACGTAATTGGTCGGCTTATAACACGCGGTCGCATAGTGTTGTAAAATCGCGAGGAGCGTGCTGGTGGTATGGACTTGGAGTCAAGGCTGGAACAGAGATAGTAGCCCGCGACAATCGCTTTTGTTCTGAGCGGTACTCGCGAGTCAAAAGGTGGGAGAAAGCATACGCACCCGCGCCCTGCGCGCTCTCCCTAGTCGGTAGCTTGCAGGGGGAGGCGCGGAGCAATGCTTTCTCTGTATAGAGGGTGAGGAGCATGCAGGGCCTTATCGCGTCCTGAACAACTATATTACAGCGTTCCAACTGGTCAACTTTGTCGATTCTCAGACAAATGAACCGATTAATATTTTTTATATAAAATCTGGTTAATCTTGGGTGTTAAATGATTAATAGAAGGTAAATCCCAAATGCGTTTAGAATTAAATTTTTAGTTATTGTTATTATTATTGTTATGAATATTAGAATTTTTCAATACAGTAGAGACATTAGAAATGAAACAGACGCGTCCTTAGCCAATCATACAAAAAATAATATAACTCATAGTATTGATTTGCCGAATGTTAAAATTATTGATCAAGAAAGAAATACGTTTAAATGTGAATTCTTTGAAATTTTGAATATATACTTTCATAACAATACTATTGATGAAATCGGAGACGTCAATAAATTAGAAAACACTCTCATATATTCACGTTATTTATTCAAAAAATATCTTAAACAATAAATGTTACCCTCTTTTTGTTCATTCCAAGTTGTACTTGATTAATACAACTATTAGTATTTTTTGCGGGGCCTGCGGCGGCTCAGTCGGTAGAGTGTCGGATTCCCACGCCGGTGACCCGGGTTCGAATCCTAGTCTCTGCCGATTGATACAAGCACCTCTGTAAAAATTACATGTGCTTTGTTTACAAACACACCGCAGACCCCCGTCGTCGATTAGCACCACATGGAAGCACAAACATGGCGACGTTAAATAATAATAAAAAAAAAAAAAAAAAAACTATTAGTATTTCATATACTTCAAGAAAGAGGCACGTAGCCTCGCGTGACAATAGTCTCTCCACGTATTCTCTTGCAGAGTGATTCCCTGCATTGAGTATGTATGTGTTCGTGTAGCGGAGCAACTCTGGTGCGGGAGAATTATAGTGAGTGTTTTATGCAGTTTTTGCATTATTACATTCTTTTTCAAATAATATTTTAATTTAACTTCTATATTTATGTGATATTAATTTATATTTCAGTTGTTAGTAATTGAATTGATTACTTTCTTTTTTATGTAAAATCATTTCCACGATATGTAACTTATTATAAATAACTCAAACCTAATTATTCACGCTGAAAGAAGATTTAGCAATTGAGTATACTACTAGAATTAAAAATCAGTTGAGTCGTAACCGAAAAAATTTTTTTTCTTTGAGATAACAGTCGTGTAAGTCAAGATTCTGACTTAAAACAGGCTATCTTTGGACATTTTTAATAACCTCAATCTTTGATGATTGTTGAAAAACCAAAATTATTTTGAATCTTTGCTCCAAATAGTATCAATAGAAAAATTCGCACACCATACGATATCAAAATATGGAAATTATAGCAGTCTCTGTAATGCATCGCTTTACTAGCATTTTAAATAGGATCTCTTATAGTTTGATGTAATTTCAATTGATCATAACTTTTAATCAGAATATCCTTAGAAGTGCTGCGACAACGTAAATTAAAGGTCTTCACATTTGGTTTCATATAGAATTACGTGTAAGAACCTATGACATATATTACCTGAGGTAAATTACATCAACAATAAGAGATCCTATTTAAAATGTTAGTAAAGCGATGCATTACAGAGACTGCTATAACTTCCATATTTTGACATCCTATGGTGTGCCAATTTTTCTATTGATACTATTTGGAACAAAGATTCAAAATAATTTTGACTTTTGAACAATCATCAAAGATTGAGGTTATTAAAAATGTCCAAAAATAGCCTGTTTTAAGTCAGAATTTTGACTTATACAACTGTTATCTCAAAGAAACAATATTTTTCCGGTTAGGATGCAACAAGGATTCAACTGGTGTATCTTATAATGTCCTTAAAGTTTGTCATTTTAAATGTTCGATATATCAAAGAAATGGTTATTTCCATGAATCTTACCTGATTTCCTTCCTATAAGTATCTTACAATGACTTTAACGGTAAGGTTACAGTCATTTTAAATAAATAAATTAAATTTTTTTTTATTAAATCACGTTTTATACATTGTTATGATAATATCAAATCTTATTTTAGTTAAGGAGAAAGATTAAGGAAAGTTAAGGAGAAAGATTATTGTAAATTTATACATTATAGAAGTAAAGAATATGCACTTATTCATAAAGATGGCGTAATTTTCTTACCATTAATATACAGGGTGGACCATTTTAATCTATTATGGGAAATATCTCAGAATTATGGTTGGATACAGAAAAATGTTTCAGACGAAAGTTGTAGAGGTCAAAGGGGGTCAACTTTTGGTACCAACGACCTTGACTTGAACTTGTTTTTGAAGGTTGTTTCAAGGTTAAGATTTAAAAATCACTGTAACCTTACCTTAAAGAAATTCTTCTTTGAATTATGAAAATTTTTAAAAGTTAAGGAAAAAGATTATTGCAAATTTATACATTATAGAAGTAAAGAATATGCACTTATTCATAAAGATGGCGTAATTTTCTTACCATTAATATACAGGGTGAACCATTTTAATCTATTATGGGAAATATCTCAGAATTATGGTTGTATACAGAAAAATGTTTCAGACAAAAGTTGTAGAGGTCAAAGGGGGCAAACTTTTGGTACCAACGACCTTGACTTGAACTTGCTTTTGAAGGTTGTTTCAAGGTTAAGATTTAAAAATCACTGTAACCTTACCTTAAAGAAATTCTTCTTTGAATTATGAAAATTTTTAAAAGTTAAGGAGAAAGATTATTGTAAATTTATACATTATAGAAGTAAAGAATATGCACTTATTCATAAAGATGGCGTAATTTTCTTACCATTAATATACAGGGTGGACCATTTTAATCTATTATGGGAAATATCTCAGAATTATGGTTGGATATAGAAAAATGTTTCAGACGAAAGTTGTAGAGGTCAAAGGGGGTCAACTTTTGGTACCAACGACCTTGACTTGAACTTGTTTTTGAAGGTTGTTTCAAGGTTAAGATTTAAAAATCACTGTAACCTTACCTTAAAGAAATTCTTCTTTGAATTATGAAAATTTTTTAAAGTTAAGGAAAAAGATTATTGTAAATTTATACATTATAGAAGTAAAGAATATGCACTTATTCATAAAGATGGCGTAATTTTCTTACCATTAATATACAGGGTGAACCATTTTAATCTATTATGGGAAATATCTCAGAATTATGGTTGTATACAGAAAAATGTTTCAGACAAAAGTTGTAGAGGTCAAAGGGGGTCAACTTTTGGTACCAACGACCTTGACTTGACCTTGTTTTTGAAGGTTGTTTCAAGGTTAAGATTTAAAAATCACTGTAACCTTACCTTGAAGAAATTCTTCTTTGAATTATGAAAATTTTTAAAAGTTAAGGAAAAAGATTATTGTAAATTTATACATTATAGAAGTAAAGAATATGCACTTATTCATAAAGATGGCGTAATTTTCTTACCATTAATATACAGGGTGGACCATTTTAATCTATTATGGGAAATATCTCAGAATTATGGTTGTATGCAGAAAAATGTTTCAGACAAAAGTTGTAGAGGTCAAAGGGGGTCAACTTTTGGTTCCAACGACCTTGACTTGAACTTGTTTTTGAAGGTTGTTTCAAGGTTAAGATCATTTTTTTAAATGAGAAGACCTACTTTTGACTCCGGATTTCAAAAGAGCAGAAATGATCTTGACCTTTAAATGACCTTCAAAAACAAGTTCAAGTCAAGGTCGTTGGTACCAAAAGTTGACCCCCTTTGACCTCTACAACTTTTGTCTGAAACATTTTTCTGTATACAACCATAATTCTGAGATATTTCCCATAATAGATTAAAATGGTCCACCCTGTATATTAATGGTAAGAAAATTACGCCATCTTTATGAATAAGTGCATATTCTTTACTTCTATGATGTATAAATTTACAATAATCTTTCTCCTTAACTTTTAAAAATTTTCATAATTCAAAGAAGAATTTCTTTAAGGTAAGGTTACAGTGATTTTTAAATTTTCCACAGTTCTTAAGCTATTAACTCCAAATTTCCTTTTATAACATTATAACATTACAGTAACGTTTTTCGCAAAATTTCAGTTAATTATATTCATTATAATTCAAGTTATGACAATAATTGCATTAATTATCAGCGAAAATAGGTACTTTACCAAAATGTTCCTGCGTCAATAGTCTCAGCTGATCAGCTCTAAAAAATTTGAGAGAACTTTGCAAACCAAATACAACAAAAGTTAGCTTCAGTTTTTATCTAAACATTACTTGTTTTAATAAAAAAAAATAACATTTGAAAGTTTTAGAAAATCGGTTGAATTGTCCATTTTTTTAATAATCAAATTAGATAAGTCATATTTTATGCAAGAATTTTATAATTATCTAAGTTAACTTTTCATCCGAATACCTCTAAGAACGTATCCTGCAAGTTTCATCCAGATTCGTAAAAAACTTCGTCACAAGCACACTTTAAAAAAATAAAAATATGCATTTTGAAAAAAAATTTTTTTTATCAAAATAACATTTGATATTATTATAACAATGTATAATGAGTTATTTCTGATAAACCTACTAAATTTCAATAAAACATACAAATATCACATTTTGTGGTCACCAAGACATATGAACGCATTTGTATATTTTATTGAAATTTTGTAGGTTTATCAGAAATAACTCAGCATAGAACTGATTAAATTTCTGAGCCAACCATGCACTATTTTAATTTACCTTAAGAGCGTAGTATTATCCATAACATTCTGTATAACATTATCGATTATTCCTAAAATATTTTTATCAATGTAAAATTTCAATAAATGATTGTGCATTAAATCTATTTGAGAAAGCATTGTGCTAAAGCAGCTAGCAGCGGTTTTTTATTTTTTGATGAAGATTTAAAATAAAAAAGAAAGATTAAGATTCATTGATTCTTTTTTGTTATATACCGTTTTGTCATTCTTATGATATTTTTGTAATAAATTAATAAATTCGTTGTACATAAACTCGAACAAAATTACAAACATACAAAAAAGAATTATTCGTAAAAGTAGTATACATTTATTATATTCATAAATAAAATTTAATCAACTATTATAGTGTTCCGAAATATATTATTGACAATTTAAAAAATGTAACTTGATATGCAAAAACTTTATGACAAAACTTTATTTAATTTTAGAGTTATTATATCAGTAAAGTCTAAAAGTATTCATTTGATTATAGACTATAATATAACCCAATAAAAAAATCGTCTTTTTGAATGATTTTGAATATAGAACCACCTTACGGGGGTACGTATACCTTAAATTTTAAATAATAATTATTATTTTTAGTGCTTTATAAAAAACTTTCTAATGAAAATTTGTACTCATTTAAACAATTGAACCTTTTTCTACGCATGTAATGTACCAATTCACCAGAGAAAATGGCCCAAATATCGATTACAGGTCAAGAAATCGAGCGGCTAACTTTCCATGAAAAATTCTCTGTTATAGTCCAGGGGTCGTAAAGTATAGCATTTTACTGTAAGCGGATGTAAATTATTTAAGTTTTTTTCATTTTGTTTTGACACTGGCTACCTGCAGTACCAAAATCTTTAAGAAATTCTGATTCTAAGACACTTTTCTAGTACTACATTTATTTATAATGCGTATAAATAATAGAAATTTAATGGTGTTCTGCGTTTAAATGAGTGATTATAGTAGTTGTACAATTTCAATCATCGAGATTTTGGTAGTGAAGGTAGCCAGTGGAAAAACAAAGAGAAAAAAACTTAAAAAATGGATATCCACTTACAGGAAGATGGTATACTTTACGACCATTGGACTGTATCAGTGAATTTCGGCCTTTTCGTCTGGTGAAATAGTACATTTTATGTATAAGAATAATATCATACAAGTATTATTTCAGAATAACGGCGTATGTACCCCCTTAAAGATTTCGCGATATATCAATTCTATTTATATTTATAATATACATATTAATTATATATATTATTCTACATACGTAGAATATATATATATATATATATATATATATATATATATATATATATATATATATACTGGGGGGGAGCCCCGCTGATCGCTCCGCTCGCCAACACCCACTCATAAATTAAAGTAAATTATAATTTATTATAAATTCTATAATTTAAATAATAAAGTGTGTAGAAGGATACTTAACGAAATGGAAAAAAATTATTTTAATAAATTTGTGACATCAGAAGCGTAAATATTGTCAATTTAAGAAAAATTCTACTTATACAATAGAATTTTCTTCATTTATCAAGCAATTATAATATTTCGGGCTTTATATTATTCTTTAAACATTTATCTATAAATTCACCATTTAAAAATTATATATTTCTTATCTTCAAGGAAAAGACTATTTATTTATATATAAAAACATTTTTTTTAACAAGTCTTCTCTTCTGAAAATTAAATTAATATATCATCTTTTACGGTGAAATTATAGAAAAATATTTAAAGAACATAATAAGCACCAATATATTAAAATTGATTGAAAAATAAAGAAAATTCTATTGCTTAAGTAGAATTTTGTTTAATTGACAATATTTACGCTTCTGACGTCAAGATTTTATTAAAATCATTTTTTTTTATTTGGTTGAGCACCCTTCTTTAACATACTTTATTATTTAAATTCTAGAATCTTTGTAAGTTTTTTATATAATTTTCTTTTCTAACAATCAATTAAAAATGACATAACTACCTTAAATAAAATTAAAAAAAATTAAACACCATTAGGTATGTCTAAAAGAATATCGAAAAATATTCGACACGTATTTTTAGCGAATTTTCAAGCGACTCTACAGACCACTTGGAGGGGTCTAATTCGTGGAAAAATCACATATTCTGTACATATTTAAGATATAAAAACTTTCATCAACTTAGATTGTGTCAAAATATTCTTGCCATCTATAAGATGGACAATAATGTTTACAGAATTTAACCAAATCTTTAATTGGGATTTAAATGAAAAAAGAAAAAGAAAACATTATTATGTCCGTCTGAAAGAATATCGAAAAATATTTGACATGTATGTTTTCTTGTTTGCAATTGGATGATTATTCACTAAGATACAACAGGTTGAAAAGTCGCGTGACGTCACGATATTGTATGAAAAATATAAAATCATGCAATATCGTGACGCCACTCGATCTTTCAACCTACTGTATCTTACAGATTAACCATTTCATTCATAAATTTAAAAATAATCATATTAATTTTGAAAAAATTAATTTATTTTATCTACTTATATGATATGATTTAATTATTCTTAATAAATACAATAAAACTAATGTGATTATTTCCATACACTTAATAAAAAATAACAAGAATGTATTTTATTTTATTATTCATAGAACCATTTATACATTTCAAATTAATTTCAATTCACTAATTTTATTTAATAAACATTTTTTTATTAAGAGTATTTCTTAAAGGAGGTAAATAGACTTTGCGACAGGATTAGGACTTTCCGCGGTGAGTCTCAACATGATTATTATTAAAACGGATTTTTTTGTCTGATAAATTCTTCTAACAATAAGTTTTTATGATAATTAATAAATAACCTTTGTTCTTTGGTCTTTGGATTTTGATTGGTAAAAACCTAGATTGAAGATTCAAAATCAATAATAAAATTTACAATATAAATACATCTTCTAAGAATCATGTTACTGTGTCCCGTGGTTTATAGTCAAAATATACTCAGGGAGTGAGGGGGCTGATTTCCCGAAATCACGGTAACAACTATATAATATATATATATATATATATATATATATATATATATATATATATATGGGTCAATCCATGCCAAAACGCACACGGCGCTGCCCAAAAATGGTAAAGACTTAGAAAAACTTGTATAGGGTCAAAATTTAGGGTTTTTTATGTAGAATCAATAGCTATGTGGCGCTTTTCAAAATTTTCAAAATGGCGGTCCCAAAAAACCGATTTTCCGACCAGTTTTCCGAAAATTTTCCGATTAATCGTTCATAAAAACATAGATTAAAGACGAAAATTGTGAGTAAAGATCATTTTATATGTTTTCGGGTACGCTGAATCCGAATCCGCCGAAAGTTTAACCTTATCACTCCAGGATTTGCTCTAAACTCAAAAAATACCTCAAAAACGCTCAAACAGGCATGATTATGGCTAGATAAAGGTTCGTGACGATGCATTTGTTCGTTTCAAGGGTCGCGTATTTCAAATCCAAGGTCCGTTCAGCTCATTCAGTCCAAAATTTGCCCCTAGCCTCAAACTATTTTTCAAAAACGCTCAAATAGGCATGATTATGGCCAGATTAAGGATCGTGACCATAAATTTATACGTTTTCGAGATCGCTGATTTTAAGTCTAAGGTCCGTTTAGCCCGAGCCCAAAATTTTTTGCTAACCTCAAAAAGTACTTCAAAAATGCTCAGCGGGCATGATGACGGCCAGATGAAGAATCGTGACCATATGTTTTTGGGGTCACTGATTTCAAATCCGAAGTCCGTTTAGTTCCATCAGCTAAAAATTAGTTTTTAACCTCAAAAAATACCTGACAAACGCTGAAATGGACAGGTTCATGGCCAGAAATGGACTGTTATACTTTAAATCTCTACAACAACTTCCTTTTTATCACTTGAAAATTTTCTGATAATATATAATACTCTTGTTTCGTAGTGGAATAAAACAGTTATTGCTTGAAATTTGTGGGGCAGAAGGAGCCTCGTCAAATCGTCTTTTTAATCTTCTTTGAGTATTGCTATGTGTTACTTTTGAATAATAAAAGAACTTTATATTTTTTATTGAATGGCATGCCCACTCATAAAGCTGCTTAGCTGTTAAAATGCTGTTGATTGCTGATGCTTGGAGGCTTGCGGCCCTAGCTCCTATTTTAAGACTTGCACCAAGGCCATCATGTGGGCCTTTTCCGTGAGCCGTCGCGCAAAAATGCCATTCTGCTCTGATACCAAAATCATTTTCATGATTACATAAATTTTGGATATTAAATCGATTTTTAAAATGTTGTTTTGCTCCATCAGAAAAGTAGATAATCTTTGTAACTTTGTTTTGTTTCTTTAGGTAATCAATTATCATCGAATTACACACATACACCGCTGTAGAGTCATGAGTATTTGATTCAGAAATCACGATTATATTTCCATGTTTTAATTCACCTTCATCTCGATAATAATAAACTACAGTATATACTGTGGCTTGATTATTATTATAATGAAAAGCTTGATCTGCTTTTTTGAACAACGAAAGCAAAATTCTCTGAATAATCTGGTAGTACAAGAATTTCTCCTGGCTTTAAGCTTCCCTTCAATTGCTTAAAATATTCTGATTCTTGTTTGTTAATATAATCATGAGGTTTTAATGATTTTGACCGATGACCAAGAAGTTCGAGGAAATTTTCAGTAGTTGTGTTTGATGTAATCATAGTTGTTCTATCTGTCGAATGTCAAGAGCTAAAAGTTATATCCTTTACGTCTGCTTTTTCCAAACCTGATTCAAACTGAGATCTGAGCTTATCGTGATTAAGGCAGTTTTTGTATTCGTTAAGAAAACATTCTCTATTTGAGTTACCACATACCATGAGATTAAGACAATCGGTATAGTTTTTTAATGGGAATTCCGATTTAGCCATCAGGTCATATAAATTGATGGCATCGAGCAAAAGCTTGACATTCTCATGAATCACACATACGCAAACAATATGAGTACCATTACTTCCGAGTAAAACACAATTTTGAGGTCGTAATTGGCAAAACTTTGAAAGACCTGTAGTAGTATCTGGATGCTCTCCACAGAATTTGAAATATAATTCTTTTAAGCTAAACAATGTCAGTCTCTTCTGTTTGAGGACTTTTTTTCCATCAATCTCAACAGATTTTTTATTTCTATATCCTGGGAGAATTCTGCTGTTAGAATCACATTCAGAGAATTGTTTCACTCTATTAACCGTAGTTTGTGGCAGCGATTTACCTATTTTTGGGGGTGGTCTAGAAAAAGAGCCATTCGTGGCTTTTAATTCTTTAGCTTTTCTAATGGAGTAAGTCGTAGTATTGAATAGAGAAGAAATCTTCTCTATTGACCATTTTGATGTCAGTATGTTAGAATAGCTATCCTGTCGGGATCGTGCTCTGACAACGATGAAAATTTTTCTCTTAAACCTTCGATGATTTCATGGAGGTTTTCCTCAGCATTTGAAGAAGTCGAACTGTCAAGATCTAATTGCACATTCTTCTCTAAGCTATCTTCATTTGCACTGTTAGATACAGAAGTATTGTTCAAATTGTCATTCACGTTTTCATCATGAGTATCATCATTGTTAGAATTGTGGTTCACGTCTTCATTATGAGTATCATTACTAGTATATGATATTTTCCTACATCCACTGCAAATCATATTCTCTGCAGAAGCAAGCCCGAAATGTCTGCAAAGCCTAGCTGGTAGTGGTCGTAATGATTTGCCTATGTGAGCTACCAATTTGAATGGATTGCAACAGCGATCTGTTCGAAAAGAAACGGACCTTAGACTTAAAATCAGCGATCTCGAAAACGTATAAATTTATGGTCACGATCCTTAATCTGGCCGTAATCATGCCTATTTGAGCGTTTTTGAAAAATATTTTGAGGCTAGGGGCAAATTTTGGACCGAACGAGCTGAACGGACCTTGGATTTGAAATACGCGACCCTTGAAACGAACAAATGCATCGTCACGAACCTTTATCTAGCCATAATCATGCCTGTTTGAGCGTTTTTGAGGTATTTTTTGAGGTTAGAGCAAATCCTGGAGTGATAAGGTTAAACGGTCGGCGAATTCGGATTCAGTGTACCCGAAAACATATAAAATGACCTTTACTCACAATTTTCGTCTTTTATCTATATTTTTATGAACTATTAATCGGAAGATTTTCGGAAAACTGGTCGGAAAATCGGGTTTTTGGGACCGCCATTTTGAAAATTTTGAAAAGCGCCACATAGCTATTGATTCTACATAAAAAACCCTAAATCTTGACCCTATACAAGTTTTTCTAAGTCTTTACCATTTTTGGGCAGAGCCGTGTGCGTTTTGGCATGGATTGACCCATATATATATATATATATATATATATATATATATATATATATATATATATATATACAATATATAGACAATTTCTCTTGGATATTTCAATTATAATATACGTAATACAGAGATTTATGGTGTGGAATTACTTTAAAAAATGATAACAAAAGTTACACGTATTACATTTTAAAAAGCCCATTTTCTCAGTGTTTTTTCATTCGTTTTAATGTATAAATGTTCATATTATTTCTAAAACTGCATTACAAATTTATTGGTATTGTACTAAAGATCAACCACAAAAAATTCAAATGGATTCGTTGCATATTTCATCGCCTGGAACACTTTGAAGTCTGATCGGTAATAAAAAATGTATTTTGATTGTCTTGAAATTAATATATATATATATATATATATATATATATATATATATATATATATATATATTAATTTCAAGACAATCAAAATACATTTTTTATTACCGATCAGACTTCAAAGTGTTCCAGGCGATGAAATATGCAACGAATCCATTTGAATTTTTTGTGGTTGATCTTTAGTACAATACCAATAAATTTGTAATGCAGTTTTAGAAATAATATGAACATTTATACATTAAAACGAATGAAAAAACACTGAGAAAATGGGCTTTTTAAAATGTAATACGTGTAACTTTTGTTATCATTTTTTAAAGTAATTCCACACCATAAATCTCTGTATTACGTATATTATAATTGAAATATCCAAGAGAAATTGTCATCATCGAATCCTTCATCGCCTTGACTTGTTTGGAAATCTTCATTTTATGACCATAATTAATGAATTTTCAGTCATAAAAACTTTTTTTTCATAAAGCGTGTTGTATTATAGAAAAAGAAAACGTAATGGAATACTTTGGTTTCACCCACTCCCTTTTGAAGTAATCGTAGAGAAATTGGTTTACATTTTTTTACTTATTTCTCATACTGAAATTAAGACATTTATAGAGCAATATTGTCAAATGATAATTTGTAACTATTTTGAGGTACTTATGTATATGAACGATTTTATTTTTGCAAAATAGGTAGTATCTTAGCACTGAATTGTATTTTTAGAATGGATATTTTAATACATAATAAAATAATCTCTCTATATATTTATTTCTTCAACATATGTTGAAAACAGAGCACAAAAATTTTCGGATTGATCCACCAAGCATTATTGCGCAAACTTGCAAAGCAGTTTTGATGAAAGTAAAGTTGTGAGAAAAATGAGTTTAAACATACATTTTAATAAAAATAGAATGATCAGTCATTTATCTATTTAACTGCAACTTGTGAATGTTAATGTTTGTAACGGCATTTGTCCCCACATATTTATGTGCCTTTTGAGTATCCAGGAAGCTACGCGTAGGATCTCAAAGTACAAAATTGCGTAACAGCATGTTAAACATATAGTAAATTCATCTTTTAATATGTTTCAATAGCTTACTTACATCAAGTGCATACATTTTTTATTTATTAATGTAACTATTTTTACATATAATATGTCATTTTATACTTACATAACCTAAAAATTCATGTCACTTAAGTATATCAAAAAACTATATTTATAAAGTGTAAATTATTTATACATGTATAATAATTAAATACTACCATTCCGAAACTTTGTAATCAATCAGACCTGATAAACTTTCTTCAAATGTAGTATTCCAAAAAAAAGTATTATTTACTCTTGGTATTCGATCATTCTATATGCTGATTTTGCTGAAATATTAAAGTTGTCACAAATAAATCAATTCTTTCTATCACTCAAATTAATTATAAAATTATAATACTTATCTGACTCAATTAATTCAGGTAGAAATAATATACTTTATCCTCCACTATTTATGTTGTCAAATAAAATATTATTTTGGTTTTCTTAAATGGAAGAAGATACAGCAAACACTAAAATCCTTTAATTTCAGAGAAAAAATATTTTTCCTACAAAACATGTTATAGTATAGAAAAAGATGACATTTTAGACTGGTTTTGTTCAAAATCACCACCCTTTGAAGCAGCCACTTTGAAAAAAACCTGTAAAAACATACATATGGTTAATTATCACTGTGCACAAGGGGTTACAATGGATTCGTATACATTTTTTTATGAACATTGAACGGTTCTATTCTATATGAACAATTAATTGTTTGGGATATAAGCAGTATTTTAATATTAACTTATATTTTTAAAAATTATATTTTAGATATTAATAAAAATAAACTCTCTTTAAATTTGTTCAAAATATGTTAAAACTATTGCGCAGTCTTACAAAAATAAGTTATGAAAGTTAAGTTTCGATAAAAATTAAATTAAACATAAATATCAATAAATATAGCATGATCAATCATTTATCTATTTACCTGCAACTTATGGATGTTAATATTCACCAATACCCTGTAACATCTTATTTCATTGATTTGGGTACCCAGTAGGCTACGTACAGCAGCTGAAAATACAAAGTTGAGTAACAGCGTGCTGAGCTATTATGTTCATTAAAAGAGTAAATTCGTTTACTAATACATTTGAATAGCTTACCTGCCTCAAATCTATGACTTTTTTATTTATTGAAGTAACTATTTTGACATTAAATATATCATTTTACATTCATATAATCTGAAAAGACTTATGCCGCAAAAGTAAAATTTATAAAAAAGTATACCTGCAAAGTGTAAACAATTTAAACATGTACAACAATTAAAGACATACGTTTCGAAATTGTCTAATTAACCAGACAATTGGTAATGTGTCTTAACATTCAACATTTCTCTAAAAAAGGTATTGTTTACTCTTAGTCCGTTGATTGTATATGCTGGTTTTGCTGAAAACGAAAAAACGATACAAAGAAATCAACTTTTTCTAACAGTCAAATTTCATATAAAACTATAATACTTCCATGATTTAATCAATTTGTAATACGATAATATACTTCTTGATCCACTGTTTATACCGTCAAGACAAAATATTTTCCTTATAAAAGTAAACATGCAATTGTCGCTCCGTCGGTAAAATAGATATCGTCCTACGCAAGACATGCTATACCAGCCTTACTGATATTTGAAACGGAACACGCGCAAAATATTAAAATTGTAGTACTAGTAAAATAATAATTTAAGATGTATAAGTTTTTTATTTTTGTTTATATAATGGTTATTAAAATTTTATTTTTAAGTACAAGACACCCTACAAATAAAAATTACATCACGACATTTATTTATAATTTATAGGTATAATATACAAAAACGTCATTAGAACAATGACAAAAATTTTGGAATTTTGATATGTGTAAAAAAAAATCTACAACTTCAAATAAGTCGAAAAAAATTAGTTTTCGCGTAAAACCTTTTACTTTCGAAATAAATAGAGTTAAAAAAGTGTTTTACGTTTTAAAAAAATACTTTTTTTTACCAAAAATCGGTAGCTTTTCCCTTAACCCTTTGCGGCACACATTTTTCAGATTAACGATCTTTCATGAAAGTTAGTATACAAGGGTTTTCGGCATCGCTGATTACGAATCTGAACCCAGATATTGAAAATTCAAAATTCAAACTAACTTATTAGAAAAAAAAACTAAAAAAAAGGAAAAAAATTAAATTAAAAAAGAAAATGGAGACAGTGACCGCCACGTCCACGTGAGTATCTCTGGAGTCGACTGAGCGCGATTCATAGTACAAAAAGCTAAAATTTATAATCTTTTAATTTTTGGCCGCAATCTTGGATCTACCAGTTTGAATTTTCAAAATCTGTGTTCAGATCTGTCAATGGCGGGAGTAACCCCGAGTCTATAGTAGGTTATGTATTTCTATTAAATCTACTAATCGGCTATTAACACAGCTGAAAAATGAAGAAATTTGAAAGCACAAGCGGCTATATGTACCAAAAGAACCAATTTTTATCATGAGGTTCGAATACCATCAATATGGTTAACTTGACATTCTATTAAAATAAAGATTCAAAAACGATTTTGCAAATTTTGATTATAGAATAAGAAAAGTGCATAATATGTGAATGTACGAAAATAATTACCTACATTGACTATTATCACATAACTGAATTAAAATTAATCTTAAAATGTTGTTTACATATAAATCAATAATTCAGCAAACTGGAATGAACTGGAATGGAATCAAATAAGAGGGTGCGCTCGCGAGACGATGACTCCGAAAAATGCTGAGTCTTCAGTTATTGACAAGAAGGGTAGATCCACCGGGCTCTCGGAGATCGCCGACTTCCTCTCAAAGTCGGCGATCTCCATAGAGCCGAATTAGCCAACAGCCTTCTGACTCAAAGTGTATCTCAAAGTACTATAACTAGAACTTACCTACGTCGTACAAAGACACATTTGGTACAGCAACAATCTTACCTGGACCCACGAACCACCAGAGTGGACGAACACGGGGCCGGAAACGGCTTTGTGTGGGTGAGAAGCAGAGACGTAACTTACGTGAGCTGCTACTTTACCCCGAACGTCCGTATTGAGCAATTCAGGCGGAGTCTGGACGAGCTGGAAGACGTGATCCGCGAAATAGAAGGCGCGAGCATTGGAGTGCTGCATGCCAGTGCCGGACAGCAGAGGAAAGACCATCATGGAGATGGTATCTAGACTCGCCCTGATAGTTCTCAACGTGCGGAACACTTCGACATTCAGAAGGATAGGGCATATTCGGACAATTCTGGACGTGTCTTTCAGATCCGAAAATCTAGCGCGTAGCACATCGGATTGGGCGGTAATGGAGGATTACAACAGAAGCGATTACCAATACATCACGTTTCAGCTGCGCCATAAATCCTAATCGCAAAGATTCACGACAAAGCTACCCCGATGGAATCTGGCCAGGCTGAATACGGAAAAACTAGTCGAGGTACTGCTCGACGGATAGGGAAATTTACCAGCGACGAACGCCGCCGAAGACAGGGACGGAGCCGAGGCCCTCGTTAGGGAGACTATGGGTCTCATTCACCGAGCCTGCAACGCATCGATGCTGCGCAAGGGAAAACGCCCTGCTTACTGGTGGTCGGACGAAATAGCGCAACTGAGAGCGGAAGCGAAACGCCGTCGGCGCAGCGCAAAGCAGCGCGCAAGCGGCTCCGACGCGAGATCAACCGGAGGAAGGCACAGTGCTGGAAGAACCTGTCGGAGGAAGTCAATCGGGACGTGTGGGGCTTGGATTACAAGATCGTGAGATCAAGAAACTCAGCGCGCTTCCAAATCACCCTTTCGACGAGAAAACCTTGGCTCGAATCGTGGACACTGTTCCCAACAGATCCGCCAAGGCAAGACCAGGAGGAAGCCGCTGAAGTAGGTGAGATTTCCGTATTCTCCACCGAGGAGTTGCGGATCGCCGCCACAATGATGCGGAGCGGAAAGGCGCCTGGGCCCAACTGGATACTAGCTGAAATATTGAAGATCATCGCGGTGAGAGCACCTTCTCTGTTGCTGAGCATGTACAACGCGTGCCTGAAGGCGAGTGTCTTTGGCACTCTCTGGAAGGTTGCGCGTCCCGTGTTGATCAGCAAAGGTATGGATGGTGATTCCCGGCTTCCGTCGTCTAACAGGCTACTGTGCATGTTGGACCACGCAGGGAAGCTCTATGAGAGGTTGCTCAAACCACGGCTACAGGGAGCTGTGCAGGCTGCCGGCGATTTAGTTGACAACCAGTACGGCTTCAGGAAATGGCGATCCAGTGGACGCTATACGAGAGGTAGCTCGGCTGGGAAGGAGAGAATGGACTGAAAATCATTGTTCCAGGAACATCGCACTTCTCGTTACGCTAGACGTTAAGAACGCCTTCAACTAGGGCAGATGGCCAGACATCTTGGACGCGTTGAACGAATTCAGAGTCCCAGAGTACCTTATGCGGGTGATACGGGACTACCTGAAGGACCGTATCCTCCGCTACGAAACAGCAGAAGGTCAACGCGAGGAATATCTCAGCGCCGGCGTGTCACAGGGGTCAATCTTTGGACTTACGTCATTTTTCGGGGAACCCACAGATATTGTTGTTTATTTCAGTTTTATTATTATAATCACTTTCACAGTGTAAACTCATTTCCTTATTAATGACAAGTCGCAACAAACCAAGATTGTACATTTATTTTTAAAACTCACTGTAACATTTTGTAACTCTTTATAAATGTTTGTAATTCTTTATAACTTTTAATAATTATTTACAACTTTTCATAAGTTTTTGTAGACGGATAGAAATCAAAAGTCGAATCCACTTAAACGCACGTTGAGTCTACGCAAAACAAAAATCTATCTTAGTAGTTAGTTATGTGGCAAGCTGCAATAGCTTAGAAAAAGAGTAGCTACTCCTTTTTTTCTCAATTCATGATTTCGAGGTTAAGTATATTTAGCTTCCAGAAAAAAAGTAGCGTCTATTGTAAAAAGGAGCTACTCCTTTCTTTTAAAGGATTTTCAACCTTTTCTTTGAGAGGTTATATTGGCATGCCTGAAACAACCAGTCTTTTATTTTACTTCTCTCCGTATAGTTTCCTTGTAACTTTTTGACTGAATTCAGATAATGTTACAAAGAATTAAAAAAAATGTCAAGAAGTTATACCAATTTATAAAGAGGTACAATAAGTACAAAAAGTTGCAGAATTACAATAAAAAGGGTATCAAAGTCAATTTTTATCCTCCCTACTTTAGCGACCTGAGAATTCTAAAATATTGGCTATTATTAAAAAATAAATAGATTGATACAAAAGAAAGGGCAATGATGTTCTGGTTTGTTATAATTCGGTTTATTTATTAATTAATCTAATCAGTTATTTATATCTCAATTAAAGGTTTAAGGTTAGGGATTACGGCTGGAAATTTTAATGGCTTGATATTTTGTTGCTCCGTTGCGTAGTCCCGTATTTACGCGGGGCCCCATGGAGGCACACAATTTTTTTTTCACCAACACAATTCCAATAAAAATGATTTAGTATTAATTGACATACTTATTAACATAAATATATGTAACAATATATGAAATATAATAACATTAAGAATATATATATTGTAATGAGTCGTGAATAACTCGCGAGTAATACAGCGTGGTCAAGTGTCGCCATCTGACAGCCGCGCGCTGGAACAGGTTGGCAAGAGAGAGAGCAGGCGGCGAGACACCGCCGATACCGTGGAGAAAGACCATTATCTCTAGAAAGACCTAACGCTATCGCGCCGCGCACCACGCTTTGAGCGCGCTAGCCGCTTCTTAATGATTCTCCTACTGCGCAGCTGAACGTGTTCGCGCTTGTACTGTGTACGGTGATTCTCGCAGGCGTGGGTGCAAGAATGACTGGTTGAGGTGAACCCTCCACCACCACCGCCACTACTAAAGAAGGAGAAGCCACGACACAAGAGGAGGAGCCCAGCAGTGAGAGCGAGCCCAAACGAGGCAGCCACAAGCGAGAAGGAGATAGAGAAAGAGAGATATAGATAGATAGATAGATATACTTTTTATTTTGATAACAATCAAAAATAAGGTACAGATATATATGTACATATTGTTTCATTTTTTACATATCAAGCACAAGGTTATCATGGGTCATTTGAACGCCAACCTCCTGTCGAATGCCGGCGATGCTGCATTAGTCAGGCAGCTAGGGTGCGACCTCAATCTAAAACTGGTGCACCACGGCGCAATTCATCACACTGGCGAGATACAGACTTAAATTGACGCTATATTCGTCGATGAAGATGATGTGATTCTGAGCTCGAATAACACGGTGCCGAACATCCCCAACCGTCACAACAAACTTGATGTTGTTCTTGATCTTCGTGCGGCAAAGTCATTTGCCCCTGTAGGCTTCACCTACGGCAATTTAAAAGCAATAAAGCAGGTTGACTTACTCCAACACTTGGCATCCTATGATTGGGTGAGCATCGGCTGTCCCCTGACCGACATGGATGTTGGGCTAGAATACTTGACGAGCAACATTGTTAAGGCCATTAACTAACTGACACCGCTCAAGCACTACACACCAAAGCATATTATCTGAGCTTTATCACAATGTTTTTTACTCTAAAATTACATTATTAATTTTACTTACAAGAGTTATTCTAAACAAATTTTAAAAAACTGTGCGCATTCGAGTCTTTGTTACTTTCCACCGATTTTTTATATGAATGTACCTATGAAAAGTAGCTATCAATAAAAAAATTCAACTCCTAAGGTTCCTTGTCTGACTCAGTAGAGTGTTCCAATTTTTCAGACATGGGCAAAAAACGGCCCTTTTCAAAAATTTCTAGAGAGCTACCATTTTGATCAATTTGATCGCACCAAAAAAGGATTCCTTCGTCTTTTTGAAAACTTTGATTATGTGCATGTTATAAAAAACTGATATTCAGACCTTTAATTAGAATGGTCAGAGTATTTTTGAGGCTATTTGGATGAAAAACTACGCTTGATTTAAAATTACAAAAGAATTTAGGTGACAAAATAGCAGACGCCAGTTGCTAACGACTTGCACTCCTAACCAGCAGACCTGCCAGTCACGGTCAAGTTCAGATACTAACATCGCGTTCAAGTTATTCACTAGAGTCTCTCTGTAACACTTCAGAAACAGTTTTTCGTGATGAGCCACTCTTACAGCTTGATCGAGTTCGGCGTAACATTTTCAGGTATTTCAATGATAACTACAATTTTTCTCTGCGTTTGAATACGAAATCCCAAAACTAAATGATACAGAGAAGAAAGCTTAGATAATAGAAGTTCACAATAGAAATTATTTTTTTTTATTTCAATATCGTACACTCATGACAGTATTATTTTGGGTACGTTTTCGCGTGAATTTGATTTCCTACCTTAGAGTGCAATTGTCAAACGGAATAAGTAAAGACATGACGTTAGATTAAAAAAAATTATAATTTAATGCAAATTTGGAATCGACATTCAGATCAATAACATTCAAAGATTGATGTTGCATTATACTTTCTGATCTGTACTATAAATGGAACACAGGATTATTCTGATTCAAATGAAGCAGACGAGAAAATATTTCCTTTATCCGTTAGCCTATAACTCAAACGTGATCTCTTACACGGAAAATATCGTGAAGATGGTTCTCACTAAATGTAGACTGTCGAATGTTGCAAACGAGTCTCCTTATATGCCCGAAGCCACGCTGTTTTGTTACAGGGCAGCGAGCCGCGTGTGTCTCGCCATCTAGTGGCAAGAAGCGGAGTTGTATTTACGTGGTTTCCACGCTGCTCACTTTGGCCCCGTATCTTGATGTGTAGCTTCGGTGCCGAGCCTTCGACATTTACAGCCCTCACGGGTTACTTACTTACACACACTCACACACACACGCAAACACACGCACGCGCACATACACACGCACGCGCACACGTACACGCATACCCACACTCATTCACACGCATAGACACACATACACAATCACGCACACGCGCATGCTCGCATGCACACACTCACGCACGCATGTACACTAGGGTGGTCCAAAATTTCCCGAATCTCACATTTTCTTGCTGTAACCGCTTCAAAATGTAGTAACTGGCAAAAAAAAAAATGAGATATGTGTCCGCCAGTTGCCTGAAGTTAACATTAAGAAGTCTCTACCATCGCAAACAGCTTTTAACATTTGATTTTGAGCACTTTTATTATATTAGGCTGAACTAAAAATAATTGTATATTAATTCATATGGCCACCAATTTTTTTTACGTTTATTATAAGTTTATTAACAACTTCACCTCATTAGGCAAGACAGACGAAAAATGTCCTCCTAAGTAAAATTCAAGTTTGCTCATTATTCACTATTACACCTGCTAATTTCAACGAATTTTCATGGCAGTATATTTTAACGAATAGACACGGTCGACATCGTCAACATTGATTTTAAGTATTTAAAATAATTATAATTATCTAAAATATTTAAAATCAAGTTCGCCCCTGAAATATGTGCGTTTAAATAGAATTGAGGGGCCAAATGAATAAAAAATAATAAATAAATAATCGATTGGCGTATAAAACTTAAGATATCCTATTATCCCTTAATTTTTCTATATATAGTACTCGGTTTGCTTTTCAAAATGCGTTGTCGAACGTGTCAATTCGTTAAAATATACGAGCTATGTCCCAAAAGTATCCAACCTACGTTCATATCTTCGCGCGGAGAGACTCAGGCGACCTCTGGAGGGTACGAACGTCACCAGCAACTCCTAACCTTCTCGTCAGTAGCCTGAGATACCGATGAAACGCCTTAGTTCCCGCGCAGCGTGTATTTGTTTACAACGACTTTTTTGCGTTCGTCGCAATTTGCTTATTGCTAAAAATTGCAGAACGAACCGAACAGCGAATTTGCATAAAATTTTCCTTTTATCTCGGTAAAAGTTGTGCGGAAACTATTGAAATGTTGCAAAAGGCCTTTAAAGATGAGTGTATGGGCAAAACACAAATAAAAGAGTGGTATAGGCGGTTCAAAAGTGGCCGCACATCTGTTGACAGTGATCCTCGTTCTGGTCGACCTTCGACGGTTCGTCATTTGACTGTGAGAAAACTGGAAGATGAACTTGGAATACCAAAAAGTACTGTTTGGCGAATTTTAACCGAGAATTTGGGAATGACTCGTGTGTGTGCAAAATTCATCCCGAAACTGCTCTCAGACCAGCAAAAAAACCTTCGATTAGCAATCGCTCAGGACAATTTGGAAATGATTAATAGTGATGAAAACTTTCTTAAAAAGGTTATTACTGGTGATGAGTCATGGGTTTATGGTTATGATCCTGAAACAAAACAACAATCTTTGCAGTGGAAGCTTCCATCTGAGCCTCGGCCGAAAAACGCTCGTCAAAGTCGAAGCAACATCAAGTCAATGTTGATTGTTTTTTTCGATTATGAGGGCGTTGTGCACCACGAATATGCCCCTACAGGCCAGACAATCAATAAAGAGTACTACGTTGAAGTTTTGAAAAGATTACGTAATGCAATCAGGAGAAAACGACCGCAACTTTGGGAAACCGGTGACTGGCTTCTTCATCACGACAATGCTCCAGCGCACGCATCAAACCTTGTGCAGCAGTATTTATTGAAACACAGTGTTGCGCAGCTCCGCCAGCCTCCATACAGTCCTGATATAGCTCCCTGCGACTTTTGGCTGTTTCCTCGATTGAAAATGCCGCTTAAAGGACATCGATTCGACTATAAACAGACTGTTGAAACTAATGCGACGAATGCACTAAAGGCGATTCCGAAGTCTGACTTTCAAGAGTGCTTTAATATGTGGAAACATCGATATGAGCGTCTTGTTCAATCAAATGGGGACTACTTTGAAGGATGCACCCCCCGGATGACGAAGAATAAATCAAGCGCCGAGAAATCGAGGTAGGTCGGATACTTTTGGGACAGACCTCGTACTGCCATGAAAATTCGTTGAAATTAGCAGGTGTTTTAGTGAAAAATGAACCAATTTGAGTTTTACTTAGGAGGACATTTTTTGTCTGTCTTGCCTAATGCGGTGAAGTTGTTAATAAACTTATAATAAACGTAAAAAAAATTGGTAGCCATATAAATTAATATACAATTATTTTTAGTTCAGCCTAATATAATAAAAGTGCTCAAAATCAAATGTTAAAGGCTGTTTGCGATGGTAGGTACCTCTTAATATTAACTTCAGGCAACCTGCGAACACATGTCTCATTTTTTTGCCATTTACAACATTTCGAAGCGGTTACAAGAAGAAAATTTGAGATTCGGGAAATTTTCGACCACCTTAATACACACATCACACGCACGCGCACCCACATATGTCAAGATATTGGTATCATGCTATAACTACTGTATTTGCCGCCCAATCATCCAGAAATCCAATACTTTTCGAGTATCTTCATCAATAAGTCTTTATTATGCACTAACCATGAGAATGAATGGCTTCTGTTCATGATGGATATATAATCAATATATTTGTAAAGAAAAAATCGAAGAAATATTAATTTTTTACGGTTTTTTAAATTTAGAGCCGCCATATTGAATTTTCAAAAACTCATACGGGGTTTGTTCGGGCAAATATTAATGATACCTTGTATCACAGCTCCGATATTCTTACGAAGCATTTTCAAATTCTAATTATAGAATTTTGTTTAAAAAATCGCAAAAAATTTGGCCTTTTTTTAAACTAACTTTTTTTATATCGCTTCCTAGATCGATTCTGACCACAGTATCTGATAGAGCATGCTTTAATCTTTCAGAAATGGTATGTTCGATATTTTTTCTAGGTCGATTACACTAAGAAATACAGTGCTGAAAGTTTAGGAGAAATAATGGTCTTCCCGTCCTTAAAAGGTTAACTTGTAAACAAGATTACGTTTATACAAAGAAAAAATGTAGAATAAAGCAACAAAATTATAAGTGGCATTAAATAACATTCATTTAAGTACATACTAAAATATTATAGCTTCTTAGGCTACTGTGTAAATCGTTTTTGGGCGAGAGCCTGGATCAGAAGTTCCATCTGTGGGTCGTTGTTCTATTCCTGTGAAGATACACTTCAACACGGCATGTAATTTAATCACTCCACGTATTAACCTCCTTGCTAACTGACGTGGACTGGAATCTCCAAAACGAGCTTCGTAAACTACATTTTTCTTACAATAAATACTTACTCCAATAGGGATCATCTCAAATTAATTTGGTTACATGTTAATGATTGATGAATATAGCCAACTATTTAATAGTATAGACATTTTAAAACTTTCATTAACTGACAAGGAGAGAGTCCCACCTGTGGGAAACGATTTTCGATGAAGCTTTGGGGTGTGCTTTCTAGTACCCAAAAATGAAGCCCAGGACCCGTAGTTTGTTCCATTGGGTCCTAGTTCTCGAGATAAGAGCTATTTTACTGCTCGAATATGCGTTATTTTAATGAAAAATTGTACATAAAAAAATCTTTAATTTAAGAGTGTGTGACGCGTATTTCACGTCCCAATAATATTAAATACGGGCAGTCAATCGCGACCCAGTCACCCGTCACCAGAGCCGAGCATTTCTCACATTTAATTAGTATTGTTATTAATGGGGGGATTGTTATTATTTGTTGAGGGAATGAGGATAAGGAGTCGCAACCGAGGAAGGCCGCAGACCGGCACACGCACGCACACACCCATACCAGCGGCACCAGCTGATCGCCGCAGTGACGACTGCTAGGAGTGAGCAACGGCGACGAGTCTACACACACAGGCACAGCACCAACATCACTGCACACTGTACGCGCGACTCTCTCTCTCTCGCTTGCTCTTTCTTCCTCGCCTCTCGAGGATGATGAGCCGCTGCCCGCGCACACACATACACACACGCGCGCGCAGCCGCCCTCTCTCCCGATGCACGCAGACGCGGGAGGAGAGAGGATTCACAGCGGCAGCGGCGGCTTCCTCGAGGCACACCATCTCGGCTGTAGCCACGAGAGAGAGAGAGAGATATACCGACTCGGCTGTCGGCAGAGGGGAGAGCTAGCAGCCGCCGCGCCGCGAGCCGCATGAAGCTGCCGGCCTCTCCTAGCGTAGGCCGACGCGCGCACGTCGCCGCTGCCAACTGTGTTGGTCCGGCAGCGATAAAACCGAAAGCGCCCGATATAGATATACACGCCGGGTTGCCCGCGCGTGTATATCTAGCAATTCATAATTGCCCGCGCTGCGTAAACAGGGCGGCATTCGCGGAGCGAGCCAATGAGAAGTAGCGACTCAAATCACCGCTGACTTGACCTTGATTTTTGCATCTAGGGAAAATCAAGGCCAATCACCGTAAAGGAAAGGGCGGAAGCAACAAGTGTTTGAGCTGAAGTTGTGCGAGAAGAAAAGCCAAAATTATGGAAGAGATTTCCGCCCTCTCCGATTTTGGGATTGACTGCCCGGCCTTCAGCACAGATAGACGTGATAAAGTTTTGCCTGCCGTTCGAGCCTTTCGACCGCGTGGAGAGACATCGACGTAGACATAATCCCGGAGAGCTATAGATTGGGCTAACATTAACCGGCGACCTGGTGACCTGCGAGGAAGAACATCGCGAGACGCGCCCGACTAGCGACGGTGAGTGGACTGTAATTGCCGAGCTTCCCTCGGCACTTGCAAGTGAAATTTATTAATAATTGTCGTACATCGCCGCCATGTGCTCGGGGTTCTTAGGAGAATAACTCCGTGGTGGTGCGACACCGGTATATAAGATCCGTGCGGGTCGGACCGGTATTTAACTCAAGTATTAGTGTGGGAAAATTCGCGCGACTCGGAAACTCGGGAGACGTGGTGAGTTGGTCGTCGCGAGGGACGCGTGATAAGGCTAGCGTAGCCATGTTAGTTAGATAGACGAATTAGCTATAAGAGAAATTGTAAACTTGCGACCGGCAGTATTACCCGACGATAAGAAATAAAGTTTGAGTATATTTAAAGTGAAAATTGTGAGTGCTTATTAAAAATCTATAAATTTCTGATTTTTCCTCTTCACGGAACTCCCTCTGGGGAAGGGCTCGTGCCGAGCTAGCCGCGCTTTACCTGGCGCCCATTTAGTTAGAAAATTTGGTAAAGTGTCGAGACAGTAATAAGCCATAGTAACCCCCACGTACAAATGCAGTGATTTCTGATTTTCCAATTCATGAAAACCATGTTACAAATGACGTACCAACGGGGGCTTACTGACTCAGGAAAAAACAGGAAAAATAGCAAAATAAATTAATTAAGAGAGTTCGGGAAAAATCAGAAAAATTTTTTTTTACACAGTGCCGAGCCATCGAAAGTGCAGCGACTAAAACGTTTTTTTTTGTCGTGTAAAAATTTAAGTAAAGTGGAAAAATTATTTTTTTTGTGTGTTTAAGGAATTTATAAGTAGGACTTAGAAAATTTTTCACTTGAGCTATTGGGTTTATAAATGGGACTTTAAAATTTTTTCACTTGAGCTATTGGATTATAAATTGGACTTAGAAAATTTTCACTTGGGGTAATCGACTAATAAATTTTTCGATTTTGAGAATTTTCCGGAAAAATTTTTTGAATATTTTTGAGAATTTTCCAAAATTATTTTTTGAAAATCTTTCGATTTTGAGAATTTCCGGAAAATTTTTTTGAAAATCTTTCGATTTTGAGAATTTTCCGAAATTATTTTTGAAAGTTTTTCGATTTTGAGAATTTTCCGGAAAATTTTTTTGGGATTTTTGAGAATTTTCAGAGGTTATTTTTTGAAAATTTTTTGATTTTGAATATTTTCCGGGAAAATTTTTTGGATATTTTTGAGAATTTTCCGAAATTATTTTTTGAAAATTATTCAATTTTGAGAATTTTCCGGAAAAATTTTTTTTGGGTTATTTTGGGGGAATATTCCGAAATAATTTTTTTATGTGAGGAATTTTCCAAAGGAAGGAGGAGTTTTTTTTGAGATTTTGATGATTTTCAAAGATATTTTTTTTTAAAAAGGGGTTTTTGTTGAAAAAAAATTTTTTTTGGATTTGAGTTTTTTCATATTCTTGAAAATTTTTCGAAAATTTCTGAGCGATTTATTGAGGGCTTTCACAGTTTGGGCGTGTAGTGAAGAAAATTTTCGTTTCAATTGAGACCTTTCGTAGGATTCTTTTGAGTATTGAAAATTTTCGGTTATTGGAGGAAGCTTGTAGCGATATATAAAGAAAATAGCGAATTACCAGTGTAAGCGGAAGGCTGCGGCGACGCACTGAATATAATAGCGATAAATAGAGAAGGTGGGGAAAATAGGAGACAAATTCAGAAAATCTTTGTTGGAGATTTGGTGAAATTTGAGTAATGAGCTAGAGTGATAGATAAATTAATTGTGTGTAATTTTCTGAAATCTGTCCTATTTTTCAAGTCTCCTCAACGACTTTTAAAGTAGTAGAGTAGGAGTCACACCACCGTATAGGGAACATTCACTTTGCGAACACCTCCACAAAATATTATTTGCTGTGCTACTACCCCCAAATCGATTAGTAAGAACGATTTATAATTTAGTTAAGAGTAAAATTTTTCTAACAACTACTGGAAATTGGGTATAAAAATACAACAACTAAAGTTATTGTATTTATATTATAACTACTGTGTCAAAGGAAAAATTGATTATTACATATATTTATATTTATTTAATTGTATTGGAAATTATTTACTGAAAATTGATTGCGACCAAGAAGAAACCTCAGATTATTACTCCAGATATAAACAAGAAGAGAAGACCAAGAACTACTGAAGACTGAATAGCGACTTTATTAGATTCGCGTCAGGGTATTTCAGCAGCTACTCAAGAGCTAGGCAAACAAATTTCGAGTAGGCATTTTCAGCTAAAGGAACCGATAAAGAAGACCTCAAGAAAAGAAGCTATTTTCTTTGTTTATCTCCTTTTGTCCCTTTAGCAAAAGTACATACGGTAATCTCCAGAGTAACATACATATATAAATATACATATTATTATTATAAATCATTATAAAAATTGAAAATTAGTGACACAGTAGTTAGGCAGGAAAATTGTCCCGTAAAAGAGTTAAGACTGATTCCTTTATTAGCGACCTCTCCATTCACGTGCACCAGGTATTGCAAGTTAAATCCCCGTCTTTGAAAAGATTCCAAAGACTTGGGCGGGCCCTCCCAACATAGCGAATACTGCAGTAACTGTAGAGTGTAACTAGCGACCAAACCGCTGTTTTTGTTTTCTTCCCTTAGTGTACGAGTAGAGTACAAAATGAACACAAGACAAGCAGCAAAGAAGGATCCACGCATACGCCAGCGAATGGCAGTATCAAGTAGAATAAATGGGATGGACCCGAGCGAACTTATAATAATTCTAGATCAGATGGGACTTAGCATATCTGGGACAACAGCCCAACTTAGAGACAGACTCTTGCGGGCAAGTATTAGGACAGTGGAACCAGGTGCAGCAGTAAATTGGGATACAGTATGGGACGAAAGACCATGGGATCAAGTACCAGCAACATCGGCGGCCATAATGCGAGAAGAATCTTTTGAACAAATACCTCAGAAGAAGAAAAGAGGTAGGAAGCCTAAGAGAAGGACCAAAGAAGTAGAGTTGCAAAGCACGGAAACGGAGTATAGCCAAGAAGAGGGACAGGCAATCACGGAGCAGATTCAAGAAGTCACAACACAACAACAACGACCGATGTACCAGTAGTTACGCTAGAAACGATAAGCAAAGCGACCACCACTATCACTACGACGACACCAGTTCGTACACGGGGACCAACGGATAGCTTCGCGATGCAGATGGTGTCTGCAAACACACGACCAAGAGTGCAAACAGGGTTTCCACCGCAACTCTTAGCGATGAGCAGTCATACACAGTTGGCATATACTCCGGGACTAATGAAGATGATACCAACCGGCTACCAATGGAGGCTACCAGAGCCACTTTTCCATTATACAGGAAATCATCCATCACCGGATTCCAGTACGGGAACTCCCGCGGTACCAATGATCCAGAGACCAATACAATTGATTACACCAGCGTCAACGGCTTCGGAACAAACGTTACCTTCGATGCCAACCACCGCAGCGCCGTCGGTCACACGACCTCCTGCAATGGCAAAAGCAACGAACGTCGGGGCCGGTCCGGGGACTAGTCAGAGGGGACAACCCCTAGCAGGAAGTGACAATCCGACAGGAACATCACAAAGCCAAACGCCACTGCAGGGGATAAACCCGAACGACAGTATTCAATATATTAGACAAGTAAAACATAGAGACCTCATAGCCAGTAACCCAAGAAATGGAAACTCAACAGATAGTAGCGACGTAAGCAATAAAGAAGAAGATGAGAATCGAGAAGAAGATGCCATTCCACGAGGGGCAGGACCATACGAACGGCTACTGCAGGAGTTTGAACATCTGAAAATGGCACAACATAGACCAATTCTCCTCCGAGAACCGGTATACGCGCCACAACCTCCAGTAGTCCCACCTCCGGTAGCAAACCCACAGGATTACGTAGACACTCCGAGACCACCGAGGGGATCTCAAGAGAGAAGAGAGCGACCCAGAAATCACGAAGTGGCAGAGATTCGGAGTCCTAAGGTGAACACCGTTCGTAGGCCAACAGACCAGCAAACCGAAGCATCAAAACAGAGAAGAGGAGAACGAAAGCGACTGTCATCGAGTAGCTCGGAAAGTAGCGTACTAGACCGAAGATTAGTAAAGAAGAGAGATAGCCGTAAAGTGAAAAACCGTAGACATAGGAGTTCGAGTAATAGTACCACAAGTAGCGACGGTAATACAACGTCATCAGACTCAGATAGCGACCACAATAAAAGAAGTACAAAACACAGGAGAGGCCACAAACGGAACCAGTCGATATCGACTAGCGATTCGGAATATGAAGATAAGAAAATAAAACAAAAAAATAGGAAAAGTCGTTCGAATGCAGATATAGCGGGGAAGAATGTTAAAATATTGCAGAGCTGGAACCTAAAGTTCAATGGGGAAGATAAGGAGCCAGAGGAAATTTTGGACCGGCTGCAGGATTGCAAATCAAGCCTAGCCATGAGCGACAGGGAGCTGTTGAATGCTTTACCATCGATCTTTTCGAAAAATGCTAGCAGATGGTATCGATCGAAGCGACCAGACTTAAAATCATGGAAAGACTTTAAAAAAGCATTCAGAAGGCAGTATTTGGGTCACAGAGATGAAGAAGACACGATGACGGACTTACGGAACCGATCGATGGCAAAAGGAGAAAAGATTGCTAATTATATATCCTGCGTAGAATACATTGTCGACCACTTTAAGCGACCCCCTTCCAGGAAAACAATAGTAAAACAGGCCTACAAGGGCTTGAGGAAAGACTATCGACACTTCATGGCGGGGAAAGAAATCAAGACGCTCAAGGATATAGAGAAACTAGGAAGAATTTGGGAAAAGGAGAAAGAACTAGATGACCGGTTTGAAGAGCCTCCACCAAAGGAGAAGATGAGCATACCAGGTGCAGCATACTCTGGGACACCCTCAGTCCGTAAGGTAGCGGCAGCCTACGAGAAATTGAACCCAGAAAGCGACACTAGCGACAGCACATCAGCGAGAACCAAACCGGCGAGAAAGAGAAATTGGAATAGAAAAGTGAAGAAAAAACAAAAACAAATAAATGCGGTAGCCGCTGCCAAGGAGAATCAAAGGCCTGAGGCCAACGTACAAGCGACCCCAGTACAGCCAGCCTCACACAACGCGACCGCAACGATGACGCACAGCACACCGCTGAATCCACTGCGACCGAATTTTGTGCCCGCTTGGCAATGGTCTTCTCCCCAGAATGTTAACTCGTTTCAGGGTAGAGGTGGTCAAGCCCAAGGATTCACCGGCCAAGGCGCGTATAATATGAGAGGAACTAGGGACCAAAATGGGCCTTCTGCCCAAAATATACCAGTATATGGTGCATGCTATACATGCCAGACGGTAGGGCACCGAGCAAGAGAATGTCCACAAAGGACATTCTACTTGTGTAGGGCTATGGGACACTATGCAAACGAATGTCCCCATAGACAGCCGGCATGGCAGTCTTCTCCAAATAATCAGGCCATGGGAAACGGGATGCAGGGGAGGCAGAAGAGTCCCATACCTCCTCAGCAACCGCAAACGGGACGAAACTGGCAACAATAAAGGGAAGCCAGCATAGCGCCCAACCGACCATACAGGAGAAGAGAATAGCGACCCCAGAGAACGCAAAAATTAGCAGCAACCAAGAGAGAAGTGGATCGATGATAGTCGAGGCAGCTAAAAGTATTAAATCCACATTGTCAGATGGGGAGACCCACCCAGTATGGAGCAATACTTCAAACAGCGGAGGATTAAATGGGACCTCACCAATAGCGACCACAAAACCATTAAGTAAAGAGAGTAGTGAGAGCAACAAAATTCGAGAAGAGAGAGAAAAAGTAGAGAGTAGAAAGAGTAGAGAGAGCAACAAAATTCGAGAAGAGAGAGAAATAGTAGAGAGTAGAGAGAGTAGTGAGAGCAACAAAATTCGAGAAGAAAGAGAAAAAGTAGAGAGTAGAAAGAGTAGAGAGAGCAACAAAATTCGAGAAGAGAGAGAAATAGTAGAGAGTAGAGAGAGTAGTGAGAGCAACAAAATTCGAGAAAAGAGAGAAAAAGTAGAGAGTAGAGAGAATAGTGAGAGCAACAAAATTCGAGAAGAGAGAAAAAAGTAGAGAATAGAAAGAGTCGTGAGAGCAAAAGGGTGACCGAAAGAGTGACAACCTTACCGATCCTCGAAGGGTCCGACGTAACGGCGCTCAATCCAACAGCTGACGAGCAGAAGGATTTCGAGCACCTAGCCCTCGTACGAGAGGCGGTCGACCTTCTGGAAGGGTCACAGGTGTCCACTCCCTCGTTGGAGGGCCCCTCCACCTTTGTTACAGACGTAGATGTTGGGGTGCCCACATCTAGTCTAGGGGGGGAGAGCAGCGTACTACGTACGCCGGAGGCCAACCAACTTGAGGTTCCGGAACCAGGCGAAGTCGAAGTCGCAGGTATGAGCGCAGAGAACCGCATCTTCACGAAGGTAATACTAGGTGGTAGACCGTACAGAGCCCTAATTGATGGAGGAGCCACGGTCTCCCTAGTAGGACCAGAGATAGCGGCTAAGTTCAAGGACCGATTGCGACCAGCGAAGTCTGTTATAAGAAGTGTGTTAGGTGGAACAAAGAAAGTATTGGGGTATCTGGACATCAACATGGAATTGGATGGCAGGTCCAGAAAGCTGACGGTAAGAGCCGTAGATCCTTGCGATCACGACATTCTACTTGGACAGGACTTTACCACCCCATGGGACGTTGATGTAAGATACGGCAGACGGATGTGGAGGACTAACGAGGGCCCGTGGAAGCAATCTTGGGACGAAGAGGAAATCGAAGCGACCCCAGCATACGCCGAATGCGCCGGAATTACCGAGGCAGACGACGAGCAGCGGAAAGCCATAGAAGACCTAGTGACCAGGATATTACCTCCGCCATCGGAAAATTTAGGAACGACCACACTGACCGAACATCACATAGATGTACTCTCCGCAGCCGCCATCAAACATCGGCCAAGGAGAATGTCACCCAAACTTCTGCAAGTAGTACACGAAGAGATAGAGAAGATGTTCAGGAGTGGAGTAATAGAGCGATCGGCAAGTGAATGGAGTAGCGCCCCGGTAATCATCAAGAAGCCAGACGGGAGCTATAGATTTTGTATAGATTATCGCGACCTCAACAAAGTGACCCGGAAGGATGCATATCCTATCAGGAGCATGGATTCCATATTGGACAAATTGCGTAAAGCCAAATATTTGATAAAAATTGACCTCAAGAAAGCCTATTTTCAAGTACCGATGGAGCAAAGCAGCAAGAAATTTACAGCATTTGCAGTGCCGGGGTCAGGGCTTTGGCAATTTGTAAAAATGCCCTTCGGATTAACGAATGCGCCCATGACCTTCCAACGCCTGATCGATGCTTTGTTTGGCGTCCAGTATGAACCATATGTGTTTGGATACTTGGACGACATCATTATAGCGACCGAGACCTTTGAGGAACATCTCCAATGGTTGGAGCTGGTTCTCAAGAAGCTGGTCGAAGCAGGATTGGTAGTAAATCGGAAAAAGTGCGAATTCTGCTGCTCGAGAGTGACGTACTTAGGCTTCTTGCTTGATAAAGATGGATTGCGACCAGACCCAGAAAAGGTATCGCCAGTGACAAAATATCCAGCGCCGAAGACCGTTAAGCAGCTGAGACGATTTCTGGGTATGGTAGGTTGGTACTCGCGATTCATTGAGAACGACTCAGAGATGAAAATTCCGTTAGTGAAGTTACTAAGAAAGGGGCAAGAATGGAAATGGGATAGCGACCAACAAGAGGCCTTTGATGGTCTAAAGAAGGCGCTAACGGTAGTTCCGGTCCTGTCAAGACCAGATTTTGGCCAAACCTTCACGGTCCAGAGTGATGCAAGCGGAGTGGCGATTGGGGCGGTTTTGACACAGGAAGGGGATGATGGAGAGCACCCCATCGTATATGTGAGTAGAGTACTCACGGCGGCTGAACGAAATTATACAACGTCCGAAAGAGAATGCTTGGCGTTATTATGGGCCATTAAGAAGCTGCGACCATACCTTGAAGGGTACGAATGTAAGGCCATCACCAACCATAGCGCCCTCCAATCGCTTCGTAATCTGAAGGACCCTACTGGACGAGTAGCCCGTTGGGCACTTGAAATGCAGCAGTGGGACTTCGAAGTAATCCATCGGAAGGGCACTCTGCTGAAAGTGCCTGATGCGTTGTCCAGGATGTATGAAGATGGAGGGGAAATAGCTGGATTTGAAGAGATACAGGACGAGCGATACGTAACTAGGATGGAAGAAGTACAAAGACACCCACACCGATTCCCAGACTGGCGAATTGAAGATGGCATGTTCTACAAATTTCGTAGCGACCCCCTATTAGACCCAGTGACATCTCGAGAAGAAGGATGGAGACTGGTCGTCCCAGTAGAGTACCGTGAGAGAGTGATGACGGAGAGCCACTCCATCACCTCCGCGGGACACCTGGGACTTGAGAAGACCTATGACCGAGTGACCCGCGAGTACTACTGGCAAGGCATGTACTATGACGTGCGCCACTTCGTCCAGGCTTGTCTCGAATGCCAGAAGCACAAGTCCTCTCAGACGGGACCCCTAGGGCTACTAGGCAAAAGAATTGTAGAGCGACCATGGGCCGTAGTGGCAGCAGATCTTATGGAATTTCCACCAAGTAAGAGCCAATTCAAATACTTGGTGGTATTCCAAGATCTCTTCACGCGGTGGATCGAGCTGAAGCCGCTGAGGAAGGCTTATGGCAAGTTGGTGGCTCGCGCCCTAGAGGAGCTCATCTTGTTTCGGTGGGAGACGCCGAACTACGTACTCACAGATAACGGGAAAGAGTTCATCAATAAGCACCTGACCGCCACGCTGAAGGAGTATGGAGTGACCCATGTGACCACGCCACCGTACCATCCGCAAGCCAATCTAGTGGAGAGAAGCAATCGAACCCTAAAGACCATGATAGCGACCTTCGTAAAACAAGACCATCGGAATTGGGATGCCCATCTTCATGAGTTTAGGCATGCAGTCAACAATGCCATGCAAGCGACCACCAAGGTATCACCAGCCTTCTTGAATTATGGACAACACCCAAAGCGACCAATTATTAGTAGCGACCCTGAAGATTGGTTAGAGAGAGTAAGAAGACTGGATGCCCTACGCGACCTAGTAATCAGGCATATAGATTCTGCAAAGGAGCGACAAGCCAAATACTACAATCGTGGCAGGAAGGAGGCGACATTCCAGGTAGGAGACTTAGTAATGAGGGCAAACCACCACTTGTCAAACAAAGACAAGCGTTTTCGGCTAAGTTAGCTGGCCGGTTTGACGGCCCGTTTGCCATCAAAGAAGTTAAGTCTCCGCTGGTATACGTGCTAAATATGGGTGAGGATAAAAGAATACCCGAGGTGCACGTGAGCGAATTGAAAAGATATATTCCCCCAAGGGGGAGAGCCCCGTAGTAGCGACCTCCTCTTTACAAGCGACCTTGAAGTGGTTATTTATCGAAGCGACCCATAGAAGGAGGGCAACCTGATGATCTAGCGACCACCATGCTAATAGCGACCCATCCGAGACCATACGCATCGGCGACCAAAGGGGCATAACCTGAGAACTACTAGCGACCGAAACCTGGAGTGACGGAGGCATACCCATGCCCAGTAAGTTGTTAAAAGGCTTGTTATTTATTTATTTATTTGGAATTTTTTTATTTAGGATATTATAATTTCCCCTATGGTCGCGCGATCTATGAGCGCTGTTGCTCTGTGGTCGGATTGGGAGTATTAAGGTGGAGGTATTAATACATTTTTCTTTGTTGTTTTCAGCTTGATTAGTTTTAAGTGTAGAGATGTATATATATTGTTTTGCAAAAGCTCTGGTGCCGAGGGTTGTTCGGGAATCGCGTTGATGGGATACAATGGCCCAATTAGAGCCTCGTTGATTATTGGAATAACCAGTCCACTCCTGGCGGTGTGTCCCGTTTAGGGGGGGGGGAGAGTTTGTGACGTGTATTTCACGTCCCAATAATATTAAATACGGGCAGTCAATCGCGACACAGTCACCCGTCACCAGAGCCGAGCATTTCTCACATTTAATTAGTATTGTTATTAATGGGGGGATTGTTATTATTTGTTGAGGGAATGAGGATAAGGAGTCGCGACCGAGGAAGGCCGCAGACCGGCACACGCACGCACACACCCATACCAGCGGCACCAGCTGATCGCCGCAGTGACGACTGCTAGGAGCGAGCAACGGCGACGAGTCTACACACACAGGCACAGCACCAACATCACTGCACACTGTACGCGCGACTCTCTCTCTCTCGCTTGCTCTTTCTTCCTCGCCTCTCGAGGATGATGAGCCGCTGCCCGCGCACACACATACACACACGCGCGCGCGGCCGCCCTCTCTCCCGATGCACGCAGACGCGGGAGGAGAGAGGATTCACAGCGGCAGCGGCGGCTTCCTCGAGGCACACCATCTCGGCTGTAGCCACGAGAGAGAGAGAGAGAGAGAGATATACCGACTCGGCTGTCGGCAGAGGGGAGAGCTAGCAGCCGCCGCGCCGCGAGCCGCATGAAGCTGCCGGCCTCTCCTAGCGTAGGCCGACGCGCGCACGTCGCCGCTGCCAACTGTGTTGGTCCGGCAGCGATAAAACCGAAAGCGCCCGATATAGATATACACGCCGGGTTGCCCGCGCGTGTATATCTAGCAATTCATAATTGCCCGCGCTGCGTAAACAGGGCGGCATTCGCGGAGCGAGCCAATGAGAAGTAGCGACTCAAATCACCGCTGACTTGGCCTTGATTTTTGCATCTAGGGAAAATCAAGGCCAATCACCGTAAAGGAAAGGGCGGAAGCAACAAGTGTTTGAGCTGAAGTTGTGCGAGAAGAAAAGCCAAAATTTTGGAAGAGATTTCCGCCCTCTCCGATTTTGGGATTGACTGCCCGGCCTTCAGCACAGATAGACGTGATAAAGTTTTGCCTGCCGTACGAGCCTTTAGACCGCGTGGAGAGACATCGACGTAGACATAATCCCGGAGAGCTATAGATTGGGCTAACATTAACCGGCGACCTGGTGACCTGCGAGGAAGAACATCGCGACACGCGCCCGACTAGCGACGGTGAGTGGACTGTAATTGCCGAGCTTCCCTCGGCACTTGCAAGTGAAATTTATTAACAATTGTCGTACATCGCCGCCATGTGCTCGGGGTTCTTAGGAGAATAACTCCGTGGTGGTGTGACACCGGTATGTAAGATCCGTGCGGGTCGGACCGGTATTTAACTCAAGTATTAGTGTGGGGAAATTCGCTCGACTCGGAAACTCGGGAGACGTGGTGAGTTGGTCGTCGCGAGGGACGCGTGATAAGGCTAGCGTAGCCATGTTAGTTAGATAGACGAATTAGCTATAAGAGAAATTGTAAACTTGCGACCGGTAGTAGTACCCGACGGTAAGAAATAAAGTTTGAGTATATTTAAAGTGAAAATTGTGAGTGCTTATTAAAAATCTATAAATTCCTGATTTTTCCTCTTCACGGAACTCCCTCTGGGGAAGGCCTCGTGCCGAGTTAGCCGCGCTTTACCTGGCGCCCATTAAGTTAGAAAATTTGGTAAAGTGTCGAGACAGTAATAAGCCATAGTAACCCCCACGTACAAATGCAGCGATTTCTGATTTTCCAATTCATCAAAGCCATGTTACAAGTGTAGTCTGGAGGTTGAGGTTCAAACTATCGATTTTGTTTATAATTTATTTTGAAAGTACAATATTTGGAGAATATACTGTAGAAATTTCAGACTGATATTCGAAATATTAAGGAAGTTATAGCACATATTCGAGAGTGTCTTATAGTTGCGCGCTCTAAGCCGCGCGGCAGCTGCAACGGTCGGTTCCCTCTGTTGTTGTTGTATAACGTTTATACCTGCGTATAACAGCTGAAAAGTTTGTGTATACTTAAATTTATACCTGTGTGTATGTATATTATATTTCGGAGCACAGGTATTACACTTTTTAGAGCAAACCGGCAGTAGCAGTTTATAACTCAGTGAGTAAACATCGAGCGAAAATGGATCGAAAAGGATCGAAGCGCAAAACTAGAGCTCCTGGGCAAGCTGCTGTACCGAAACAATTTTCAGGTAATCAGCATATTGCCGAAAAAGACACTGAGTTTGTTAGCACTTCTGCTGATAAAATAAAAAATCAAAGTGACTTCGATGTGGCTTTGAGTGAAACTGCTACTTATGTACTACTAAATTTCACTCTAGTGTTCACAGCATTACAATCCGCGATAAAGTGCAAGTTGTGTAATGGTGATATCCAGTTTATGAAAAAATCAGTGCAAAGATTGAGATTCAAACTGTGTGTGAAGTGCTCGTGTCAAGAATTTTTAATTAACTCTAGTCCGATGATTGCGTTCGATGATTGCATTCCAGAAATGCGTACGAAGTAAACAGACGCTTTACTTTTGTTATGCGGCTACTCGGCGTTGGTTTAGCTGGCGTAAATGTGTTTTGCTCATTTATGGATTTAGACTCCGACTTTAGTAAAAGTGGTTATTATTATATAATTAATCAAATATATACTGCTGTAAAGGTCGTAGTTGAAACTGTGTTAAAAAAAGCAGTGAAAGAAGAAAAAGCAAAAAATGCGGCAAACGGTAATCCGGAAGATGAGATCACAGTTGCTGGCTATGGTTGGTGGGCGAAGCGTGGATTCACATCGCTTTTGAGCATCGTCTCTTTGATGGAAAAGTGTACGAATAAAATCGTGGATGTTGTAGTAAAATCAAAAGTGTGTAAAGCATGTGAAAAGTGGGTAGGTAAAGAAGAAACGGACGAGTATTTGGAGTGGTACGAAGATCATGCGAAAGAATGTACGGCAAATTACGAAGGAAGTTCAGGAAAAATGGAAGTGGATGGTGTGATCGAAATTTTTCAGCGATCTGTAAAGTGATTTGGCGTGAAGTATAAGAAATATATCGGAGATGATGATTCTAAGACGTTCAAGAATTTATTGGAAGCTGATGTTTACAACAATCATGAAAGCTTCAACCATTGCGTATGGAATTTTGCTCCAAAGCATATTTTTGTGGGATAAAAGATATTGGAAATAGCTACATGGATAGCCGCATGTATTTTCAATCAAGGATTTATGCGAGTGTTGAAAACTATAGAGGTTATGAGCGTCATTGCCTACGCCGAACTGTACAATGCTCACCGGATAAAAAGAGCAGAGAAATCAACTTCTGGGGCTTCTAAAGTGGGCAGGACCAGCCGTAGAGCAGAAAAAGTTGCTGAAAATGATGATTATGAAGAAATCGAAGGATTATTGTATGCACCAGGCATAGATGATTGATGTAAGTATAAATTTTTTATAAAAAGCCTGTTACTAAAACTTTAAATGCGCTTCTCTCGAAACAACATTTTTTTAGTCGGCCCGGGGCAAAATAAAATCTATCAAACCGATTGTGCTGAAATTTGGATATGTTATTATATACACAATGGCTCTCGCAAGTAGCGAAATTGTTTATTTTCAATAAACATTTCCTACTTTTTACTCCAATTTTCGAAGAAAAAAGTCTAAATCTGCTACCTACGATAGCGACACGCTTACAGAACAATAACACAGGCACACAAAGGAAAAAAGTTCTTGTTCCCGGAACCAAACTAGTATATCTTTATGTTTCTGGGGTCGCTGAATCCGAATCCGGTGACCGTTTGTCTCCATCAGGTCAGGTTCAAGGTCATTTGAAGGTCAAATGATGGAAAAATGGTCAAATCGATTAAAATTATTATTCCTATATATTTTGGGGGTCGCTGAAACCAAATCCGATGTTCATTTAATCCGACAAGGTCAAATTCAAGGTTATTTCAAGGTCAAATTTGTTTGTTCTGCTAAACATGAATTTTTCGCTGCAGCTACCGAAAGAACGGGAAATTTTACATCTAGATATGTATTCAATTTTTTGATAACATAACCCCCAAGGTCATTTCAAGGTCACTTCATGTTGTTGTATGGAGGATTCATATGAAAATTGCAAAAAACAGAAAATGTGTCTTCACGGGACTAAACTACTATGTCAATACGTTTTTGGGGTTTCTGAGTTGGAATTCGAGGTTCGTTTGCTTCCAGTATGTCAGGATAAATTTCATTTTAAGGTCAAATCCAACAAAAATGTTCAAATCTATTCGCATCATCACTCGGTTATATTTCTGGAATCGCTGGAACGTGCATTTTTTATCTCACTATTCTACTTCTTCATCGTTTCGCCTTCTTTTATATCGTACTCGTTTATCCTCAAAAGATCAGTGCAAGGGATTTCTCTTGCGTTTTTTTCATTTTTCCGTGCTTTCTCTCTGCAACATCCAACAGAAATCTGCCATCATGTTTTCATCCCATCTACCCTGAAATCTTCGTTCTAGATCTTTGAAATCTTGAGAGCGTCCGTGGCTCAGTTGGTTAAGGCGCACGCTTTAACTAGCAGATATACGCTTGCTCCAGGGGTCGAGTGTTCGATTCCCGGTGAAGGCAAAACTCGGATTTTTTCTGAGTTCTTTTTCAACGGGAAAAGTACCCTGGACTCCAGCTGTTTCGAGGCGGGTTTTTCCCCGAAATTTTCCTTCAGTGTAGTTCCGGGTTGGATTTGACCTTAAAATTAAATTTATCCTGATATACTGGAAGCAAACGAACCTCGAATTCCAACTCAGAAACCCCAAAAACATATTGACATAGTAGTTTAGTCCCGTGAAGACACATTTTCTGTTTTTTGCAATTTTCATATGAATCCTCCATACAACAACATGAAGTGACCTTGAAATGACCTTCGAGGTTATGTTATCAAAAAATTGAATACATATCTAGATGTAAAATTTCCCGTTCTTTCGGCATCTGCAGTGAAAAATTCATGTTTAGCAGAACAAACAAATTTGACCTTGAAATAACCTTGAATTTGACCTTGTCGGATCAAATGAACATCGGATTTGGTTTCAGCGACCCCCAAAATATATAGGAATAATAATTTTAATCGATTTCACCATTTTTCCATCATTTGACCTTTAAATGACCTTGAACCTGACCTGATGGAGATAAACGGTCACCGGATTCGGATTCAGCGACCCCAAAAACATAAAGATATACTAGTTTGGTTCCGGGAACAAGAACTTTTTTTCCTTTGTGTGCGTGTGTAATCCATTCGAAATTTTTGTTTCAGATTACCTGGACTGACGCTACCGTCTAGGCCAGTCTCATACCTTTTCTTTAGGTGGCCACTTTGACCGTCATAAGTACTACCTAAATATTGTAAAATGAGATAAAGGTACCATTTTCCATTAAAATAACACATATTCGGAGTAAAATAGCTCGTATCTTGAGTCCATTTGAACAAACGGGTTCAGGGCTTCATTTTTTGGTACTATAAAGCACCTGCCAAAGCCTCATCGAAAATCGTTTCCCACACATGGGACAATCTACTTGTGAGTTAACGGGTTATATCCCCCTTATGCTCTAAAAAACAAGGCTTTGTTAATAATTTTTTTAAAGGACATTTGAGATTATAGGTATGCAAATAATATAACATTGGATTAAGCAACTCTTGAAAAAGAGAAAAAAAAATTGTATTGATATTTTTTTCACAAAATGGCGGCTGTGCAGTGACTACCGTGAAACGCTTTTTCAAAAAGGTCTTCCGCGGCAGGCAGTACAAGTCTCGTCCAACTCCACCTATAACAAAAAAAAATTTTCTATTATCTACATGAGTTTTGCTAGTGAAGTACACATGATTATATTTTTAGAATTTTTTTTCGCGAAATGGCGATTGTTTTAACAAAAAATCGTGTTTTCGACGAAAAAAATCGACTTAAATTGTTTATAACTTTTTTTCTTGTTAATTAATCGATAAAATCGTGTGTACTTCACTAGATAATCAAAGAATGAAGCTACCGTTAAAATTTTAAGTCAATCGGATGTAAACTTTTTGAGTTCTACTGCTTGCCGATTTTGAAAACATGGTTTCGAGAAAAACGCGTTTGAAGTTTCAAAATGCTATAAATCTTAAGAATCGCAAAAATATAGTCCTTAATAATTTTTTTACCTTCAGTCTGCTATCCCTGCATAGAATTGTCCTTCCAGGGCCTTCATTTCCTCTTCTTCTTTTTTTTTGCCTGATGTAATGCTGCGTCTGGTCTCTTTCGCGATATCGGACATACGATGCTCAGCGGTTTTGACACGATTGACGTCCGTTTCCACGCAAAACTCGTACATGTTTGGTCCAACAGTCAACCCAAGAGCATCGTAAACGTCAAACAGACCCGAGAAGCCGTCATTGAAGATAATAACGTTTACGTCAGTCGCAATGTCAACTATAGTCTTACCGCTTGACACCGTCTTTGGAGCAATTGACCACACTACAGCATTAAACGACTCGTTATTGTTCTGAGTATACACACCCAAGCAGCGTGACAGAAGGTTGTCGGAGCTGAGTTCATTATAAATGGGTTTTATTGCGTTAAAAACATCCTCATGCATTGGACTCTTGTGCTCGTACGTTGCAAGTGTACCAAGCGCTGTACTGCGCTGCCAAGAACACCAAGAGTCTACTTCGACGGGACACTTCTCGTGCTGTGTATTCTCCTTCGTCGACATTTTATGAAGTAACGTTGCCCAAATTTCATTCCGCATTTTTTCGACTGAATCGTAGTTTCTCCTAATAGCAAGTCCGTAATAAATAGAAAGTTCATCAATTAACTTTCCGGTCAACTTACCTCGGCCGCCAAGACCCTTCGTTGTTTTTCTCAAATTGCGCAGACGCGTTCCCATGCGCTTCTGAACGTGTCCGACACATTCTTTTTTTTCGACGATGAAATCTTTATAAGGTTTTGAGTCGACTATACCTTTATATGTTTTTGAATCGCCGTCGCCGATATATTTCAAATATTTGATATTATGAAGTTTTTCTGAGCGTTTGAACATTTCTATAACTGCGTCGATCTCCATTTTCCCGGCACTACCTTCATGGTTGGCATCACAGTTCTGTTTGTGTGAAGGGTATACCTCTTCGTATTCAGCAGTACCTTCTTCTTTTGCCAATATTCACACACTTTACAAAAAAGTCTTTCTTTGGGTTTAACTCAGGCCTGCCCCCTTAAGGCTTGTGAGTTAAGATATCCAGCTTAAGGAAAAATACATTAACATTACACAAATTTCAATCCTACATTTTTTTAGTGTTAAAATTCTGAAAGATCAATATTAAAATTTATATTAAATTTTGTAAAAACAAAAATATTATTATAATGAAATGTGAATATAATATCTTTATTTAGATGATACAGACTTTACTGTAGACCTCTTAAAAATGTATGAAAACTAGACCTGTACTAACTCGAAATTTTTATAATCATCAAATATTAAGCGACAGCACAATAACAGAAGTCATATTATATATTGCATTGACATATTACCTTTTTCTTTTTCGTTTGCTGAGCTGGGTAGTGAAGGTGCGATTTCTGCCGGTGAAATTTCAATAAAAAACAATAAATTTAAACAAATCTTGTTAACGTATGTTTTTTAATTAATAGTTCGATAAATCGAATTACCTTTTTCTAGGTCCTTCGCTGAGCTGGGCAGTGAAGGAGCGATGTCTGACGGATAAACCATTGGTGATTAAAGTTTATATCTTTTTGTCTTCCAACGATATAAACCTTTTTGGCAATTGGTCCCACTTCAACTTTAGAGTCTGATTTTTCTGAGTTACTTGAGCTTGTGTTGTCACATTTTTGTGGCATCTTCCTATCACATTCGTTAGCGCGTTGGTCTAGTAATGTCTTTGTTTGCATATTGATAGCACTTTGAAATTCTTTAGCCTGCAAAAGATTTGCCATGATGGCTCCCAATGAGATTATTTTATTATATCTCTCTCGACAGTAGGCATAGCCGATCTCACGGATAATAAGCATCAAGAACTACAATAGCTGCTTGACGAATTATTAACCGTAAACGATAAAGAGGTTGGTTGCACCGACTTAATCGAACATGTGATTAATGTAACTTCGCCTCGACCAATTAAGCATCGTTACTACCCTGTTTCCAAGAAAATTGAGGAATAAATGCATGGTCAAGTGCGTAAAATACTCGATGAGGATATTATTCAATCATAAACAAGTGGCAGATCTAAACCAGTCATTACGGTCAAACAACCCAATGGTAGATATCGCTTTTGCATTGATTGCCGTAAGCTGAATGCAGTCACCAGCTCAAGTGCTTATCCATTACTGTATATGGGTTTCATTCAAGAAGTAAGGTATTTTGGAGATGTAGTTAACAGAGAACTGTTGTCAATTATTCGGTTCCAAATAGCTTAAAACCGTTACTCACCATTCTTGGCATGGCATCGTGGTATCGTAAATTTTTTGCAGACTTTGCCACGATTGCTGAACCACTCACCTTACTTACAAAGAAAAATGTCAAATCTTTTGAGCACTTATATGTACAGCACCCGTGCTGAAAAGTTCGTCGTTCGATCATCAGTTTGTCATTCAAACTGATGCAAGAAACACAGGTCTCGGGGCCGTTTTGACCCTGACCATCGACGGAGAAGAGCGTGTGCTTGAATTTGCAAGTCGTACCATGAGCCCAGCAGAACGTAATTACAGAATCATGGAACGTGAGTGTTCAGCTGTGCTATGGGCCAATCGGAAGTTCAGACCTTATGTAAAGAGGTATAAATTTAGAGTAATTACTGACCACAGTAGTCTGACATGGCTATGTAACCTCAAAAACCCCACTGGTCGCCTGGCTTGATGGGCATTAGAAATGCAAGTCTATGATGCTGAAATCGAGCATCGGAGCAGCTTACTGAACAAAGTTGCAGATGCGCTATCACGCATGTACGAGGATGAGGTTGATTGTGCTCTCTCCTCTGTACAAATGGTTACTGAAACGACTGATACCTGGTACAAACGCATCTACCAAGAGGTTATGGAAAAATCAGCTGAATTTCCATGGTGGAGCATCACGGGCGGTCGACTTTATCAATATAAGCCTGATGCATCACTAGATGTCATATTTGATGGCCACGAGGCATTCTTACTTTCCCACGTGTTTGAAATTATGCAAAAATTTAATCTTTTTTTTCCTTAAAATTTTCAATACGATTTTATAATATGTTAAATATTTTTTTTCTTTACTTTTTCACAATGAGCACAATTTTTGTGCACTTTTTCTTAAATCTATCAGGAAAAGAGATTTTTAAATACTAATTTTGAAAATAATATCGTGCCCGTCGTGCCCCCCTCTCCCCTAGCATTCATAATATAAATAATCCGTCATAAATTATATTTCTTCATGTATCATCATATATCATCCTATACAATTATATGTTAATAATTAATAACTCTGTATACTTATATATGATTAATTTTTTTTTCAAAAACCGACGAATTATATATAGCTATATAAAAATGCATATAGTCATAAATAACAATCTATGACCATATATAACTGTATATAATCATATATAACAATGTATGATCATATATAAATGTATGTAATCATATATAACAATGTATTCCCATATATGATCGTATATGATCATACACTTTTATGCACAGTTATACAGAGATGAAAGGTATTTATAACTATATATGCTTATATATGATTTTACATGATTATATACAATTGAGTAAAATAATGTACAAGTATATAAGAGTCATTTTTACCCGGGAAGGTTGGAACAAGTGTACAATTTTTAATAATCTTTCAAATATAAAATCAAAATATGAGGTCTAAACAATAATAATAGTGTTTTATAACACGTATTAGGAGCTATTGAATCTCGTTTTCTTGATAGTTTAATGCTGTTATTTTTGTTCATTATTATTATTATTATTATTATTTTTACTTAGTTATGCATATTTTGTAATGATTAAATTCGAGCGCTAAGTTGCAAATTCAATATAATAAAACTCGGCTTATTTATGATTTTAACTTATTTCTGTTGGAATTATTGGTTTATATTAATGTGCTTAAAATAAAAATTTTCCATCGTATATTTTAGAGAAATCACCATTTACACTGAAAATGACGTTTTCATGTATACCAAAAGAAAGGAAACACCTTATCCAAAATTTTGGGTAATAAAAGATTTTATGCTCTTTCAAATGCATTTTCACTAGGTCGATGATATTATTTCTAACGTACAAGAAAATCCGAAACAAAAACTAAAACCAAAAAATCGAAAAACCTCTAAAAACAAAAACGAATCCAAAAACCAAAAAACATGGTTATTATGCCCCCTTTGTATACAAAAACAAACAAAATGAGCCCTGGAACAGTACATTTTATCGTGGCTTATTCGAGATATTGATATGTACATACACGCACACACACACGCGCACGCACGCGCACAGACACACATGACACGCATCTATACGGACATTTTTTAAACATAGAATGTAAAAGTAGATTGTATTTTGATTCCTTATGTCTCAAAACATGTTTCTAACATGTTTTTAGAAAAACTTTTTTTTACTATCGCAAAGCTTCCTCTTTAAGCAAGCAAAAATACAACTCGTACAATAAAGGTACTTTTTCGAAAATCATCAGGTTAGCACCCCTGAAACTTGCGTCTATATAAACCATTTTCGATTTATCTTTTAGGAAATATCGTTCGAACATCCTAGAAGATAAAGCACTTGGTTTGGTTTTGTGTTTTGCACTAACAGCATGACAGCGATTTCTTTTTCTAGCCTGCTTTTTCCAGCCTAAGTGAACCTCATACTATTAAAGTCTGACGTAATTTACGTGAGGCATTATACATTACGGAAAATTCTGTGTGTGTCAAAGAGAAATTCACATTAAGCAGCGCAAGATGCCAACAATTTAGGAGCTAAAGTCGTTAGAAACTTGTGGTCTCCCATTTTGTCACCTTTTTTTTTGTAATTTCAATTCGAGCGTAACTTGTCATCCAAATAGCCCCAAAAATGCTTTAACCACTCAAACTAAAGGTCTAAATGTCAGCGTTTTTTTGAACATGCATATAATCTAAATTTTAAAACACGAATGAATCCTTTTTTGGTGCGTTCAAATTGATCATGAGCTGTTGAGAATTTTTTTAAAATAGCAACGTTTTGGCCATGTCTGAAAATGCAGAATACTCTCTGGGTCACACACGGGACTTTAGGGGTAAAATTTTTTTATCTTAGCTTCTTTTCATAGGTGTTTTCATGTAATAAATCGGTAACAAGTAACAAAGACTCAAGTGCGCTCGGATTTTTAAAATTTGTGTGGAATGAGTCGTGTAAGTAAAATTAATAATGCCATTTTAGATAAAAAGGAGTTGTGATAAAGCTCAGATATTATATATTGATTTTTTTAAGGGGTTAAATCACTGTAGAGCACGAAAAAAAGGCATATTTCGGGAATTTCGTTTGGCGCAATAAAAAGATCAATCGAAATTCTGTAAAATAGGATTATAATACTAGTAATGAAGTACAGAAAATATTTTTTTCAAGTTCGTTCGTGACAAAATGGTGGCTGCGCAGTATTTTTCCCTTGGTGCCTTTTTTATAAGGGGCCCACGGTCGAAAACCAAACTCCCGTAATTTTTGACCTGGAACAAAAAACCAAAGTTTTTTCGATTCTATAGAAGAATAGCAAGAGTCACACGTAGGATTTTTTTTATATATATATTTTTTTTATATATATTTTTTATATTACAATATATTGATTTTTCGCGACATGGTGCACTTTTGAAAAAAAAGTTTAAATTTCATGAGAAAAATCGGCACAAAATTGTTTATAAAAAAAACTATGCAATACAAGAACAAAATCCTATGTATGACGCTGGAGAAAGCAATTTTGAATATTCTTTTAAAATTTCAGATCGATTGGTGAAGATTTGTTCGAGTTATGTTTCTGGTTAGTTCAAGAAAAGTGGTTTCGAGAAAAACGCGTTTAAAGTTTTAAGTACTGTAATATAATCTTATATGTTCAAATGTATATTACTAATACTGACCCCTATAGTCATCTAGGTAAATTCTTAATATTCTAGACTATTTGGGGGACAGTACCGTCTCTATCGACTGCCTTTATACCTGCTTCCGTAATCCAAAAGTACAACGCGCGCAATGATCACAGAAGGCTCTCGGGGCATACCTGAGAGGCGTTGCGACAGAATTGAAAATTTGAACATTGCGACATTTTTTCCGCCGTCCATCGTTTGGTATATCATTGCGAAGGTCCCAAAGCACCTTTAAAGCAAAAAATTTTTTTTCATATTGAGACGTGGGAGGAGCCTCATTGTAGAGAAATGTGTCTAGTTTGTGGATCATCACGATCTTAAGCAGTACCTTCCATTCACCATCTACCCGTTATATAAATAAATTAATGTAAAATAATATTTTTTGAAAGTTCTAAATTTTTTTCATAATAAACTGGAAAATTAACTTTTAATGTTAACTATAATATTTTCTATAGTTTTAGTAAATATAATAAAACTTTTTTAATTTTTTAATAATTTTTATTTTGTAGAACAAAATTTTAAGTGTATTGAAATTCGACTATAGGACAGCTATCGATTTTACTGAAACACTTCATACATGTTGTTAGATGCTTGCAGGGTAGAAAAATTATTTTCACGCTTGCATTATAACAAATCTTACATATATTCGATATTTCTTCCGCATCGTCTAGAGTTATAACATTATTTTGTTGTAACAAAACTTATTCCTTTAACTGATAAACTGACAGGATAAAATTTAGCATGTTCAAGCCAGGGATCTTCTAGAAGAACTGGATTATCTTAGAGACTCACGACAACAGTGACAGATGAAGTTGTGTTTATTTTTAACACTGAAGGAACCTGCATCTACTAATGACTCCTCCGTTTGTTTGCCGAATTGAACATTCCATAATCAATATTTAATCATGTTTAAACGTATCTTATATCGTTCAAACTGTGGGTAAATGTGATTTACATTTTTTGAAGAACCTTGTCGGCTCCATCGATAAATTTCGATATGATATTGAAGAGAGATTGATTGATTGATTGAATGATTTCAGTTTATTTGCCAGGGTCGATGTTGACCGTATGGCATAATTTCATACATTTGAATATAATAATTGTGATTACAATAATGAAAAAAGTATCGCATTTCATATGTTCTATACATAACATAAGATATAAAAAAAAAGAAATAGTAATAAAAATTGTAATCATAAAAATTACAATGTCGTTGGTTATAATGATAGGTATTTCGTAAAATATTCGTATAGAAGAACAACAAAATTCAACGTGAAAATAAAAAATAAGTAATAAATAATCAATGATATAATTTAGTAATAATAAGAATGATAAAAAATAATAATAAAAATAGAAATAACAAAAAAAAATAATAAGTAAATTAAAAATATAACGTTCAATTTTAATAGTTTCCTACGATATCTTGAGTAGATATTCCCTAAGAGCACTTTTGAAACTGACTCTTGTTTTTAACAACCGTATAGAGACTGGTAAAGATTTTCAGAGTTTTAGAGAGAGAGAGAGAGAGAGAGAGGGAGGGAGGGAGGGAGGGAGGGAGGGAGAGAGAGAAAGAGAGAGCGAATTCCAGAGGTGCGCACCTTGTACTCTAAACGAGAATAGGCCTTTATCGGTGCGCGACCCCGGAACCGAGAGCTCTTTCGTACCACCCCTACTTGAAATCCTGGCCTGGTTTTTTTCAAAGAGGGCAGTAAAATATGGTGGCTGCCTCATGACAACCGCTTTGTAAAGCAGCAGCCACATAAAATACTCCCTCCTCACCTTCAGATCTAACCAGTCCAGTTTTCCCCTGTAGGCGGTGATACGCTCATCACGCCTAACACCACATACGTATCTCACACATGAATTCTGTAAACTTTGTAGTCGTGTCTGAAGCTCCCCTGACACGTCAAGAAGAACCACTGAGCAATAGTCTAAGTGAGGTAGTACCAGCGCACATGCCAGCTGCTTCCTCAGTATCTCTTTGGTGCTTGAACGGAATAATTTTAAGCTATACAGAGCTCTATTTACTTTCCTACTGACCGCATTCAGTTGCGGCTTCCATGTTAACCTTCCGTTCATCACCACGCCGAGGTTGGTGACTGTATCGACAAAGGGAACGTGTACGCCGGTCTGTATCTCAATGCCTTGCAAGTCAAGGTTCTGATCCTGTTCGATGTTATGATCAGATCCGAAAATAATCGCTTTTGTCTTGCCAACATTGAGGCGCAGGCCAGCTGACGTTGCCCAGTTCGACACTGCTCGTGCTACAGCCGACATGCGACCGATACCATCACAAAGACCTTTCAGGGTCACTTGAGTATAGGTTTGCAGGTCGTCAGCGTAAAGTATATGTTCTACACCATCTAAGTCTAGTGCGTCTTGTAAGTCGTTTATATACAGGCTGAAAAGCAGGGGTTCCA